>JAUNZO010004332.1:0-16415 GCA_031894775.1 Chloris gayana
ATAGAGTCTAGATTTAACTATTCTGTTGAAACAACCATTATTTTAAGTGCTTCTATTGTTTTTATAAAATATAAAAACTGTTAATTTGAAAAATTGAACACATGAACTGTTGGAGATGCTGCGAGGATCGATTTTTGTAAAGTTATGCGGTGGTCCAATGAATTGTTGGGCCGGACCACGGTTGCCGTGCATTGCCAGATTGTTTCCGTTGGAGCTCGTAGGAGGCAGACGTTGGTTGGCAGAAGGAGCTCGAGCTGCCGGTAAAATAGCGAGCAAGGTCTCCCATCGATCGGATCGTGCCTCTGGTAACCTGTACATTGCTTTGGGCGGCACTAGACTAGAGTGCTTGTGCTTGACGTGGGCCGTGGCCATCATCATTCCATCAGCGTTTGTGGCCCAGCCCAAATAGAACCAGTAGCCCATCAATATAGCCTCGACGTTGGTCACAACCTCACAAGTCAAGCGACATAAACAGGCAGAGCCTCCCGTTCGTCCATATACCGCCGCTTCTCGCTTCGTTCGATCCCTAATCCGCCGCTTCTCGAGCGGCGGCGAGTGTTTCGACGGCAGCGCGGCTTGGGCTTCCGGCGGCGACGCGCAAAGGAGGGCGCAGGCGGGCGCGCGTCTGGGCTGGCGTGGCCTGCGGTGGCGCATAAGGCGAGACAGCGGCGGGCCGTTCGCTGCGGGTGGCTACACGGCTGCAGGTACTGCCGTTGTCGTAATCCCAAATCTCATCCTGCCTAGTGTAGCATGTGACCACTGCCCCCAGAAATCGATGATTAAACTTCAACGGTTTAATTCTTCTCGCTGGTTTTTAGATTTGCAATATGTTCAAATGAACATTGTTCACATTATTTTTCTCTCGAGTTAAGCAATACCAACAGTAGTACTATTCCGAATATTTGTGCCGAAAAGAGTCATACAATAGTTCGAAGGCATGACAAGCGCCATATATTAGTGACAAAATGATAATTTAGTGGTATGCAATCATTCTTAATTTTGGTGTCCAGATTGTTTCTCTCGCTCACAGGAGTCATTAACCTTAAGAATCAGTGACGAGGAATAATTTTCCGTTGAATTTTCAAAAGTTTAGCTCCACTTCTTTATGAGTTATATTGACATGTATGTGTTATTCTTTGGCTATTGATACCTTTGATGTTTGTGTTACAGATTTTGAACCAAACATCACCTAGTTCTTCTCTCTGTCGCCGCCATGTATGGGAAATCCGGCGAAGCCCCTCGGTAAAGCGGCGGTGACTGGCCCCCTCCAGGCTGTTGTCTCCACCGTCGCCACCGCCCAGATCCTCCGTGCCTCCGGGTACTCTGCCGCCGAGCCCACCGCCCTCCGGGCCCTCTCCGACATCACCGGCCGTTACATCGCCTCATTGGGCCACACTGCCGTAGCCTTTGCCGAGGCCCGTGGCCGCACAGAGCCCAACGTCGCCGACGTCATCCTCGCGCTTGAGGACCACACGCAGGGCGGCTTCCCCGGTGCATCCGACCCCACGGCCCATGTGCTCTCCTCCGGTGCGCTTGCGGAGGTCGCCCGGTTCGTCGCCACCGTACGTGAGGTACCATTTGCGAAGCCGCTGCCGAAGAGGGAGGCCAGTTGCCGCAAGCGGTGGGAAAGCTTTGCTGCAGCAGGGGAGGAGTCGCCGCTGAGGCATGTGCCGCTTTGGCTGCCGCGCTTCCTACGGGGTGGGAGAAGGACCATCAGATGCGTGGCTGCAACGGCAGGGCAGAGGCAAAGGGTGAGGAGGAAGACACTGGTGAAGTGGTAACTGTGATGCTGGCCAATGGTAATAGCGGCAACATTTCACGTAGGGGAGCAGTGCCAGAAAAAAGGGAGAAGGTGTCGTTTAGTGTGCCGGTGAACAAGCGAAGGCGAATAGGACCGGTCAAATGTGATGTTGGTGGCCTAGAATAATCCATGAAAAAGTTAGGATAATTTGCTACAACAGAAGCAGGTTGTGTTTTTTTAGTTTCGAACCCAGTCATAAAATGAAAGTGTCTCTGTAGACCAGCAGGGCAATACATGTTACTTTCATGTACATCTTCTGATCAAAATTTTTGATCAATGATATATGCTGCCAAATTTCGTACTTGCTGTTTTGTGCTCAATTTAATACATGTTATTGAATGCAGAAATATGAGTTATTTTCCATCTAGATATAAACTTTTTGGCTTCTATTTTGCTACCGGAGAGTTGTCCTTGAGCAAGAGAGGTATCCTTGAGCCAGCGATGCGAGGATGGGATATGATTAGTTGTTGCAATCTGGGACTGGGAAAACTTTGGCCTTTGGTATTCCAATAATGGGTGCTGATTATTTACCAAAATTAAAAACACTAGTAAGCTTGGCTCTTTTAACATACATTTTTCTCTTTCTCCTATATTCATTTGATTCCCATGTTTGCTGCATTTAACCATCCTGTAAGACTTCCCTTGGCTATTGTTTTGGCACCAACAAGAGAACTTGTGAAACAAGTAGAGACAAGTGGGAATTTCTTGATTCGTCCCCTTGGAAACTATATGCGTACATGGAGGATTGCCAGCAATTGAGGAAACTTAATTATGGTGTGTATGTGGTCATCAGGACACCTGGATGGGTGATTAATCTGCTAAAAAGAGGTTTTCTGAGATATCTGATTTGTTGTTCTAGATGAGGCAGACCAGATGTTGTCAGTGGGTTTTGATCAAGATGTTGAGGCAATTTTGGAGAGAGTGCCTATGCAGTGGCCAATATTGATGTTCTCTGCACCTATGCCAGTCTTGATACGGAAGCTCACACATAAGTTCTAAAAAAAATATCTTATAAGTTCAACTTGATTGTTTTATGCATTTATTGCTAAGTTTCATGACTTGAAGTTCCTGCACATGAGTCTTGGAACTACTTTGTTTGCATGAGTTCCTGCATATGTATTGTCTGTATGCTTTGCCTCTTTAACTTGGAACCAAATCAGCGAAAGCAACAACTGTTTTGTTTGATTGATTCATGTGTTTGCAAGTTAAACAAATACTTGTACTCTTTTTCATTGCTACATGTGATCTATCTTGAATTCTCGATCCAGAGTGCATGCAATTTTTCATATCTTGGTCCGTTAATATGATTTGTTGAAAGTATGTATCTTATATTGATCAATTTGTTATAATGGATACTTGATCTTTGATTTTTCTACAAATTTAGTACGTTCGATCTAAAGTGTGCATTTGGGAACATTTGAATGTCCTACTCATCAGACAATTAATTAAACAGATCTAGAATGTGTCCCAACAGTTCTATGTGCCATTTTAGGATTCATTTGCTGCATAAAACTGATATATTTATTTCTTTTTCCTTCATAGGTGGGCGAGGATGGCAAGAAGCTGGCCAAAGGAACCACATTGTATTCTATCTCTTCAGAGAATCTCAAAAAAGACAGATGTCCTTGTAAAAGCGATTGAGGTATAGGGATTTCTGTGTCATTTCGATTTGATACTTTCCCACTGATATCTAATTTCATATTGATGTTAGGAATATACTAAAGGTTGCAAGTGCTTTGTATACCCACTGATATCGATGAGCCAATGTTTCCAGTGCGAGGCTCTTCATGGAGATATCAGCTCTTCATAGTTTTTGTTTTTAACCTGGACTGTTCAATTTGTTATTTTTCAAGCTAAATCTGCCCCAAAAGGTCAATGCTATTATGAAATTGAAGGAGAAAACCTCTTTTCATTTGCTGAATTTCTCCAATCCTGCACAACAGGACATCCTTCCTACTACTAATTGTTGTTGCAGGACTGATGCTTCTTATCTCGAAGATAACGGGGCAGGATTAGGAGTCTGCATCAGTTCTAGCAAACAAGAGATTGCACCATGGTTTGACATACCCTCTTGTGGCTTCGCTTGTTGATATGAGGTGTGACCGGAAGAGGCGAGTGGACTCCACGACCGCTCGTCAGTTGCCAACGCGATAGCATTAGGAGCTCAGGGAGTCAATGGCAGATCCTGCAGTGTGGTGCACCACTATCCGGACGACGGCGACAAGCAACAGGAGCACAACTGCACACTGGCAGGGAACGCCTCTGTTCATGAGGGAGGGCTAGAGACTCGCACAGGGTCAAGTTGACATATCCGGGAAACTTACAAATGCAATTAAATTGCAATGAATGCATGTGGTCGGAAAGGTGAAAGTCTTAAATGGAAAATTGCATTCACTTGGCAGGTCTAAGAACATCTCCAACAACTCTTGTAAATTAACTTATTTGTTGGATATAGAAAACATGAGAAGAAAAATGGATTCCAACAGCTTTTTCTTTCTCCTATTTCTTTCGGTAGCCATCCTAGCATCTTGGCAAGCCAAGTTTGATAGGGCTTCACCGCACTCCATCCTATGGTTGGAGAGAAAAAAGGAATGACATATTGATCTGGCAGTCATGCATGCGTTCGGTTCCTTTTGATTTGAGAGAAAAAAGGAAGTAAATAATAGAGTGGAGGAAGTTTTTTTCTGACACGCGTGGAGGAAGTTTTAATATAGTCTAGATTTACCTACTCTGTTGGAACAACATATTATTTTAAGTGCTATTTTTTTACAAGAAGGTAAAAACTCTTAATTTAGAAAATTGGACACAAGAACTATTTGAGATGCTCTAAATGGTCCAAACGCCACCAGAACAAATGCATGTAGATCTATCGGTACTCAACGTGCTCCCGTTTATTTAGAGCATCTCCAAGAGAGGCCCAAAAACTCTCCCAAAATCAAATAATAGGGGATTTAGTCTAAAAAACTCATCTCCAACAGTCTTCCAAAACCACCCTACATTTAGTTCCCCCTAAAATCTTCTCACTTGTAGCTAGAAACAGAGGGGATCCGGATCCCCAATCCTTCTATTTACAAGAGAATTAATGTTGTTGTGGCCCAAAATGCTGATGTGGCCCAATCAAAAGTATTCTTGACCATTTTTTATGGGTGACTGTTAGAGGAGGGAAGAAAAATTACTCCTAACAATTTTTTGGATGCTAACAAAAACATGATTTAGGGGTCAATTTTTCGGGGAGCTTTTGAAGATGCTCTTATTTCACCATTATTAATATAAATGTATGCATGGTTTACACAGTAACTATTTCAGTTACACATAATTAACTCCACATGCGGGCACCCCACTATATATTGCTACGGAGACTCATTTCTATGTGTCGAACTGTCAATTAACTAAGGCCTTTTGCTTTCAAGTTTTTCAACCAAACATACTAAGTCACATACAGTTCTAGCAAACAAGAGATTTCAGCATGATGAACATCGTGTCCCTTGCGCTCTTTGGATGCCTACTCGTTGTGGTAGCAGAGTGTAATAATCCTTCTTCGCTTCACGTATGATCGTGAATATCTACAGTTTCTCACTAATTCGTGGTAAATAGTATAATTTGCGCATACATGAAATGCAATATATTTATCCATTACATATTTAGGTCATCACCAAAAGCCGCCATTCGAGGCAGGTGGTGCTGGTGCAGCAGAGAGTAATCTTGGCAGCAACACGAGTACTAATGCTACTGCAGTCAACTCGTCTTCCTTAGACGAAGACGGCAGCAAGCTGAAACTCATATTTTGCTTCATACCAAATCTCAACAAACCTATCACCTACTGCTGCATGACGCCTGAAAACTGTTTCAGCTCGGAAGAGGAGTGCTGGAAACACTGCATCGTGTGTGACCCTGATTGTCGCCCACCTCAAAATAAAACTTTGATCGGCGGGGCATTAGATGCTCTAGGGGACGATTAGCGAGGTAATGTCCCTAATCTGAATCTGTTCTCTCGGCCCAATCATGAAATAAAGATACTATGGAAAGTTCTCGCAATAGGAACGTGCTATATAGTCTTCCCCTTGCAAAAAAAAAAAAAAAAGGGAACGTGCTAGTCTTCACCTGGTATTCGTTTTCTTGCAGCGCCATATTAATTTCCTTGTGGCAAATATCAGCAATCGCATCCACTACTATAAATAAACTCGTGCAAGCTTCCATTGTGATCTGCAAAACGTGCTCAAGTATCCATAAACAGGTGATCTTTCTATTATTACCTTCTATTCTATTATTGTTACCTTTTATGCATGGTGGTATCCCGCTATATTATATTGCTGTATAGCCATTGAACCAGGCCTCTTTCTTCCAACCGAACAAACCTGTCAATTACTCTTGCAGCAAGAGATTGCACAACGATGAATGCCGTGTTCCTCACGCTCTTTGGATGTCTACTCGCTGTGGCAGGAGAGTGTAAGTATCCTTCTTCTTTTTCGAGAATAATAAGTATCCTTCTTCAGTTCTTCTTTCACTTCCGGATATCATGATGAATATCTACGGTCGTTTCTGGCTATTTCGAGACCAATTGTCTTTAATTAAGCAAAGCAGTTACAAATGCAATGTATTTATACTTAGGTCGTCCTGAGCCGCCCCTGGAGGCAGATGGTGCAGCAGGAAGGATCTACTTCGATAACGCTACCGCAGTAAACTCGTCTTCCTTAGACGACGGAAGCAAGCTGAAGCTGATATTTTGCTACATACCAAGTCTCAAGGAACCTCCCATCTACTGTTGTGCAACGACCCGAACATGTTTCGAAAGGAAAGAGGAGTGCTGGAAACAATGTATCGTGTGTGACCCTGATTGTCATCCGCCTCAAAATAATATAAAAACTGTTGGGTATTAGATGCTTTATCAGGACGCTACATTTGTACTGCTTTAGAAGCATTGTTCCTGATCCTTAATCGATATGTTCGCCTTTAGCTGATTGAAATAGCATGTTGTCTCAGTCAGACGACGTTACCTCGTTTTATTTTCACGTGAGGTTTCTTTCAGTTGATGAGCACTTAGATGCAGATCGGACAGCTAGGATCATGCCCAATGGTAACTGGTGTTTGTTGTTGGCAGCAGGCTCAAACCGGAATTTCAGTCGACTGACCACCAGAAGATATATATGCTCTGATTGAAATACCATGCATCCAGTTCTGGGTACAATCAGCAAAAAAGGGGCATTTGCTACTGGAGCAATAATTGTCCCAAGGTTTTCAGCCCTTGCGCTCTGGCGTCTGGCTGAGCCGAGATCGGGGTCAACAATCCTATTTTCGCTTGCACAAGGATGTGCAAGAGAAGAAAGACATCTATGCGCCGTTCAACATCCAGCCTCTCGATGCTGCCAGTGCATCCCAGTCCATCACGCAGCTGCAGGAGGTACGTGTGATTTAGAACAATGGAATCTGTTTCCTCAAAAAAAAAAAAAAAAAGTTAAACTGATACAATACAGAAACTAAACATGCTGCTTAATGCAAAATTAACAATATTAATCAAACATGGATCTGGCGGCTCATCTAGTTCAAAGAAAGCATGGATCCATGAATCTACGGATCTACCAGGCGGCCCGAACATTATTCACAATCCCTGTCCAGTTTTAACTTTCCTGAAAAGGGCAGGAATTGTTGTGACAGGGACGGCCGACCATGCATCGAACTAGCAACTTAAGTCAATTAGATAAGGCGTCCGGCATGTGGACCATGCTCCTCGGATTATCGAACTAGCAAACCTTGATGATGGCGGCATGTGGATTTGTCGAATAACTAGCAAATTAAGTCAGATTATATAAGGTTAATTAAAAGGCAACATATCCTATTCGGCTCCAGTCACAAAAACTGATCGATCGGGACCAGCGGCTGACGTGATTAGAGTAGGGGGTTATCTGCAAAAACTGATTAGCAAAGGTAATGGTGAGAGGGTTTAAGTGCTAAGTTAGGCCATCTCTCTCTCTAACCACTGATGATTAGAGATCCTAGGACTAGGATCCTGATTCGAGTTTTCAAAGGTTGCATAGGGGTGGCTGGTTTCCATAGGATATGTTGCCAATTAAAAACCTTCTGTCCCTTTCCGTAACTAGGGCGGGTTACTGTAATCACTAGTCAGCTTCTTTTTTATGTAGAAAATAAAAAAATCAAACAGGCGTGAGCAAATGATAATATTTTTTTGTTACCATATTTATTTTCTTGGAAGATTAGGAATGGAATCGAAACTTAGACTTGGTTCTTTCTGGTTTATCATCTTGTCATCTATGATGCTATTGTGTTCTGAATTCTTTGTAGTATTATGGTAACATACCTCTCAACGTGTTCAAGCATCCATAAACAGGTAATCTTCCAAATCAGGTAACATACCTCTCAACGTGTATGACCTGCTTTGAGAGGTATGATGCTTGAACCTTTCTTCCATTATCTATCTGAAAATAACATACCTCTCAACGTGTTCAAGCATCCATAAACAGCAATACTACTATATTAGGATATGGAAGTCCGAATTAATTTACATATAAATTACTATTATTACCTTCTGTGTACGGTATACCTTCTCTGCACAAAGTACTTTTTGGTTTTCTCTATTTATTTCCATCTCTATTATTACCTTCTATATATATGATGTGGTACCCCGCTATATTATTATATCTCTACTCTATGGGCCAATGCACCAGGCCTCTTGCAAGCAAGATATTAACTGCGCAACGATGACGAACATCTTGTCCTTGGCGCTCTTAGGATCTCTAGTCACTGTGGCAGCACATTGTAAGTATCCTTCTTCCACTTGCAGTATGATCATGAATGTCTACATTAGTTTCTCAGCAATTCATGAAAAAAATAATCTCTGCACGCATTAAATTAATAAAGCCTTTAACAAACACAATGTAACCCTTTATTATTCATTAAATGTTCAGGTCATCAGCAACCGCCATTCGAAGCAGATGGTGCAACAGGAAGGATCTACCTCAGTAATCCTGGCAGCAACACGAGTACTAACGCTACTGCGGTCAACTCGTCTTCCTTAGACGATGGCAGCAAGCTGAAACTGGTATTTTGTACCGTACCATACATAAAGAGACCTACCGTCTACTGTTGTGCGACAACTAATAGCTGTTTCAAAACGAAAGAGGAGTGCTGGAAAGGCTGCATCGTGTGTGACCCTGATTGTCGTCGGCCTCAAAAATAATACTTTGAACGGTGTGGGGCATTATATGTAATGTGTCTGATCCTGAATCTGTTCGGATCAAGAAAAACAATAGGGAGCACGTTAGTCGTTTTATCTTTTTTCACAATAGGAGCTTTCTAGTTTTGAGCTGGTTCAAATAGCAGGTTTGTTGCAGTTGAGTCCAATAGGCAATGGCATAATGAGTCATCTTTGTGTTTTGGTCATTCTCTTAATTGAAGAGAGTGGTATTCTGCCATTTCACTACACACGAGAGGGCGTATGGCAAATTTTTAGTGTCTCTTGGAGATGTTCTAATTATTATTTGCAGAGTCCACTAGTAAGGCAGACTAGACCTTTTCTCTTATTCAAGCTAAATTGTTACTAGTATCTTTCAGTCAAGAGCAACGGTCAACTATACGATGGACCACTTCATGTTATGCATGTAGCTCTAGGAATGAACCAGTCAATACGCGAGTTATAAAATACTGATACTATGCAAATCGATGCAGAGTCGAACCCAGAGTCGAATTCTAGAACTCCTGAGTTCTGACGCGCTCAAACCCTGAAATATTTTACCATTGCTACGACTCTAACTGGTTCTTCATAACCGAACAAATATAATCTAGGCCAATATTGATATTATAATTTGACCAGCGGTATAAGCGTACAACACGATCAGTCAAGCCCAACAAATTTAAAACATCTTCCCTTTCACCAAAAAGCAGTGGCGAAGCTTAGAAGGGGTCAAGAGGTAGGTCATGGCCTCCTGCATAACACACTTTTGCTCTAAATAAATAGTGAATTAAATAATGTTAATTCTTATTTTTAGAGTTAGCAAGGGATGTCGTCCCCCCCCCCCACCCCCCACCCCCGCCTCCTTGCTGAATCTTCACTAGTGTCATAAAGATATATTCCCTCTGTTTCTAAATTATTGTTGCCAGTGACTTATTTATTCAAATATAAAAATCTATAGGCTATATTTCAAGTGTAATGACGGAACACATTCCAAAAAATATATGATATTTCTTAAGATGGTTTAAATAAGACGAATGGTAAAACGTAACAAAAAAGTCAACGATGACGACAATTTATGAACGGAGTAGTATAATATATCTTCCTCTCGTGATCCTCCCGAATGTGTAACATATATCTCAACACGTAATATTTCAGTTTTCAAATACTACTATATTAGCTAGTGGTGGACAAAATATCCATAAATCGAAACCGAACCGATATAATGATATTTTACACTACTTGATTAATTGGAACTATTTCAGTTTTCAAATATAATTTATTAGGTTAACCAAAATTATTTAGGTTTTTGATATTAAAAAATTACAATAACCAAATATTCATATATCATACGTTCATATGCTTAAACCTATGACTAAGTACTTACTTATTGTATTTGGAGGAAATTGACATAATATAAGTTGTATTCTCATCAAATTATTCTTGGTGAGAGATTTTGAAGTTATTATGCTATATTTATACCATAGTTTTTTTTCTAGTTTTTAATATTTGGAAAAAACATGAATTGAAATATTTAGTTAATTAGGTTCAATTTTCAAGATTAGTTAAATTTCGTTTTTTTCGAAACTGATTGTTAGAAAAAAATGAAGAAACCGATAACGGACCATGATAAGTACTGATAACCGCATTAACTGATTGCCCTGACTTAATATTAGCCTATGAAAATCTGAATTAATTTAAATATAAATTAATTATTTACTATTGCTATACTAATATTACATTCTATGGTATCTTCTCTCTCATAATTAGATATTCGAAGATATGACAGGTGTTACCTCGCTACCTGTCAATGAACCAGGCCAACTACTTAATTACAACCATAGACCAGGCCACCTGCTTAATTACAACCATAGTCTATAATACACAGTTGTAGATATTATCAAGCACAAGATTGCACTAATTAAGATGAACATCCTCAAAAACACATACTTTATCTGCTTCATGAACATCCATCAAGTTTGTAAAAATGGGACTCCCAAACATCTAGGTTTAGGGAGTTTTTAAATGATGGAGCAAGAAAACCCGACCGCTCCAAGAATTCCAGATATTTGGCTTCTAAATAATTCAAAGTTTCATTATATATAGGTCATAACGACCCTCAGCCATTCGATGGAGATGATGCAACAAGAACCTTAATAATCTGAGCAACATGAATGCCAATGCTACTGTTGTCAACTCGTCTTCCTTGGATGATGGAATCAAGTTGAAACAGATATTTTGGTTATACTAAATTTGTTTTTTTTCTTTTTTATTTTGAGACCATCATACCAATTTGTCTTTAAACTTGGAAATCAGATTTTGCACTGCAGGGCATATGCTCCAGGGGAAGTTACAAAAGAAAAAAATGTGCTTGATCCTAAACCTCCGGATCTCGAAAAATAACACAGGATGTTCTAATCCTCAAGTGAAGGAAATGCTGCGTAGGTTTATGATTCAGTATAAATGTTATTTCTAACAAACAAATCGAACTGTCTCTTTTTTCTCATCGCATGAAACAACAATATCAAAGTGACATGTTTATAGATCTAACAAAATGAGTCACAGCGACCACAACGCGATGGCGCTCTGATTTCAGCCCGGGGTCAACGTGCACGCCAGCTCCAAGGCTGACCTGCTCAAGGCGGCATGGATGCATTAACCATGGTTTAACTTACCGTCAAAAATCGGCCGCGCGGTAACCGCACTAACCGGTCCGGCTCGGTAGCAGCGGATGGTCGGTTTATCGCAAAAATCGAGCTAAGTTACTGTAGCAAAAACGGTAACCGCTCGGTTTCTTCGGTTTACCGTTCAGTTTTTGACGGTTTTAAAAATCGGTACTGTAGCGGTTTTGTTATCCATGACATTAACAACACTCTGGGAGTAGGGATACCCACATTGAACAGAGAGTTGGTCGTCGAGCTCTGAAGTACAGTATAGGTTTTCCATGATTCTCTTTCATACTGTGGCTGTTGCTATGTCCTTAAAAATGTCTATTAGCATACGGACATGGGTGGTAGCATAGAGTGAGCGTTCGTTCATCATCGTACTGAAAGAGAGAAATGTCGTCGCAAAAAAAGAAGGAAGAAGAGATAGCGATGTAAAAAAGAAAAATATATGTGAAAGAACAGCTACATACACGTGTTCTATTCAATGTCCAAATAATGCTTCGGTGACAAAGACAGAGTGGCTAAATTCCAAGGTAGTAGTAGACAGCTGCAGAACAGTGTTCTATTCAGTTTGACCTCTGTCAATTTCGTGAACCGGTGACTTTACTCTGTTATCCGATCCACTGTACATAGTCCTACGTGTCCATGCCATCGAATGGACCCTAGCGTATGATAACCAATGAAGCGGTCCAGTATTTACGTTTTAAGTCGGTGTATACGAATACGGAGGTTTCTATGTAGCCAGGTCAAGAGAGTTGACAGTTTAATTTGTAAACTTCTTCTTAATGAAAAAGCAGTGCTTCTGCCTCTATTAGAAAAAGAGGTTACAGTTTGGACATTAAAATTACTGTCATTTGCAAACTCAAACAGACTATTCGGGTCCTCAGTCTCTTGTCTGTCAAATATTTCTTTATCTGTGTCTAACGGTTTCTAGTCAAGAGCAACTGTCAACTATCAAGGACCTTTTCTTAGGTGTTCTGATCCGTTCCGCATTAGGTACCGTGAACGGAACAGGTCAAGCAACAAACAATATCGTAGTATATGGCTATTCTATCTGCAGTATAAAAATGCACAACACTGGGGACCAGTTCTGGAGTTTCCACGCCTTCAAAACAAGAAACAATTGACCATTGCTACCCACAGTTTAGTGCCCAGTAAAGAACTATGAGCGTAATTAATCTTCTAGACCAGTAGTGATCTGATAAATAAAGTAGCAGCTGAGACTGGCTGCTTCTCGTTGATCTGCGCTGTACAGCAACACATGCATGATGCGTAATAGTACTTATCAATGGGCCAGGACGAAATAAATCCCCTTCTGTTTTGCTTTCGTTCTTGACCGGATCAACATTTTTTTCCTCTGTAATAATCCATGCAACTGATAAATTTGATGCTTGATTTTCCTCAAATTTTTTATGCTTGACTTGTAAAAGTTCTCCGGTCGCTGTAAGTTTTACCGGCTAGTTCAGAGGCTGATTGATGCACATCACTCGGCTTCTGAATATGACATGCCCATTCGTTGTTTTCTTTGACATTGTTTTGGATAGACTTCATACAAGTCTTTGTTATGCCGACACATTTAATGTTTTTTTAACATTGCTAATGACTAAATGGCTTTCATCTTGGAAGTAACAACTTGAAATTGTGCTAAATTTGATTGTTTTGAATATTAAAATGTTAAATTGATTCATAATTTTCTTTTGAAAAAAATTGAATGGAGGCACCGGCAATGGACGTGGTTGGCACAATGTACACATTATCCAGAAGTCATTGGGAAGTTAGCGCATTATGTCTTACTAACAGTCTTCATGCTATAAATGATAGAGGTAGCGCACATAAAGGGCGATTTGATCAATGAATAGGTGTTGTCCATGGCTCTCTTCTTCACACTGAGATATTCATAGGTTGTATTATTGAGCTCTTAGACCGCGTGCGATACAGTTGACTTTGATAGTCCATAAATGTCAGGGCTTCTCCAAAGTCTAACGCAGAACGTTTCAATTGCACCATATAAAAGAGTAAATTATGTCCTCTGACTGTTGAGGAGAAGTCAAAGATCCATAACTGGTACAAGACAACCTATGAAATTTTTGATTTAACCCATGTCTTGCATACATAATCACTTTGTTGTGTGATGCAATGTTCACAAGCCCAATATGCATGCATACCCTTTTGAGATAATTATTCATCTCTTCTTGTTCAATCATTCTGGAATTAGGAGTTGAACTGAACAACCATCAGGTACCTCCAGGGAGATCATACCAGTGGACTTCTGAATTTAGAAATTTCGTCCATACCAAGGAACTTTTCAACATTCAACACAGAATTTAGTACTTCTGGTATCGTGCAAGCATGCAAGCTATAATCAATTATTGTACCTTGCAACTGATTATAAAGAAACTTTATGCATTCTCAAGATCAAGTATAGACTACATGCTTTCTCAGGACAGGACCAAGTCTTTTTATATCTACAACAATATTTTTTATGGTTATGTGCAAGATGTTCCAAGTTCTCCAGGAAAAACAAGGTTTATGTGATCTTTAAACACACATGCATAACACCTCATAATTTGGGCCATGTGTACTATTGTAGCATTTAATCCATGAGATTAATCCATCGTTAGCATAATTAAACAAGAACTGAGTGTGAAGCATTATCTTAAGATGTGAACATAAACACTGCAGCTAGGCCACCAGAGCCAACAGCTCCTCACCATCCGCACCTTGGCCTTTTCTGAGCGGAACAAGTATACCTCTTGATCCTCGCTTATTTTATAGATAAAGAAGTCTTCATACTGTACTTTGTCTAGTTGCAAGAAAATTGAACTCCCCGAAGCAGCCTGGTCAATCCCAGTGGGACCTTAGTATTTATGGCTGGCCATTCTAGTCTTCTCCTTAACAGTTGCAGTCTCGCTCTCGCAGGGACATATCCTTCTCTTCCTCTTCTTCGCTCTTCCTGCAGGCTTCATCATCGATCTCATCAAAGAGACGTCTTCCACTTACCTATTAATCTGCAGGTGATTTTTTGTGCCTTTTTTCCATCTATTGTTTACTGAATGGATTCTGTGTAGATTTATTCATATTCTGGAGATTACAGGCCGTCCTGCAAATTTGTTTGTCCTGTATTCAATATCAGAATGCGATCCTAGTTCCTTGTCTAATAAAATTTTGCTAAGTTATTAGCTAATTCGAGGTGTGAGTTCCATGCATATGTGCAAACTTAGCCGATTCACTGATCTTTCTCTTCTAAGCTGTTACAGAAGATAGATACCTAATTTAACAGTTTAACTTTCGAGTTTGACTATGCAACACTTTCTTGATTCAATGAAGTTATTATATATCAATCTGCGTAGCTTCTTAGATTTTCTGTAGAAACTTTTAGGGTTACAATTCTTTATGCCTACTTACAAATTTCTGTCTCATGTAGTAGTCACCAACGTTGTATATCTGAAGATTCTTAGTACAAGGAAGAGAGACCCCTGCAAAGCATGGTTTGCTTCCCAGTGTTATGGAGGAAGAATTCTCGTAGCCAAATTGTGCAACATGACAACGGTATGCTTCTGTACTTTTAGTTCTTATAGCTTCTGTTCTTATTGAACATGTCAATAACTTACTGTAGTTGACCCGATCCTGATCGCAGACATCCGAATCTCTGGCAACAGAAAAATCTACTCGTTTAAGGAACTGAGGAAAGCCACGAGAAATTTCTGTAAGGGAAACAAGCTTGGACAGGGTTCTTTCGGCTGCGTCTACTTGGTAGGTTGAGAAACCAGTTGCTCTAATATCTGATTCAGACTTCAGAAAAAAGGAACTCTCCAGAATTGAGCAACTTCCATCATCCTAATATTTGGGCCAGCTTTTGATCAGCTCATGTTCTGACATGAATTCCACAGGGAAAGCTGAGGAACGGTGAGAAAGTCGCCATCAAGGTACTCTCCTCAGAATCGAGGCAAGGAACAAAGGAGTTCCTGAATGAGCTGAGTGTCATCTCAAACATAAGTCATCCCAACCTTGTCAAACTGCTTGGCTGCTGCGCCGATGGAGGACAGAAGATGTTGGTCTACAATTATATAGAGAACAACAGTCTTGCACAAACCCTCTTTGGTAAATGCTCAAACCCAGAAAATTTGAGTGGTGAAATGGCCTCAACTGAAACTCTAAATTCTGATGATTCATATCATGGCGTGTCTTCAGGCAATTCCCACAGCGGCATCAAGTTTGACTGGAGGACGCGTGTGAAAATCTGCATTGGCATCGCAGACGGGCTCACTTACCTTCATGAGGAAATCCGGCCACCGATCGTCCATCGTGATATCAAGGCGAGTAACATTCTCCTTGATAGGGACTTGAGTCCCAAGATAGCGGATTTCGGGCTGGCGAAACTCTTTCCCGGCAACATGACACATATCAGCACCAGGGTTGCAGGAACACTGTAAGAAGTAGCACTTTTCTCTTTGATATTTATATCTTCTTTGATCTTGCGGATATAAAGCTGTGGTTAGAAAAATAATTGAAATTGTTTATTTCTCAGAGGATATCTGGCTCCGGAGTACGCTATCCGAGGGCAGCTAACAAAGAAGGCTGATGTCTACAGCTTTGGAGTTTTGCTGCTTGAGATTGTCAGTGGCAGATGCCACACCGACCCTAGACTGCCCCTAGAAGATCAGTATCTCCTAGAAAAGGTAAAGAATAACGGCGAAAATGACAATGTAATATATTTTATTTCCGTGTGACTCATGAAAGACCAGTCTTTCATTCCCTGGCAAAT
>JAUNZO010004333.1:0-36306 GCA_031894775.1 Chloris gayana
ATACTTCATTGATCCTAAACTATTTTTTCTAACATGAGCAATCTAAAAAGTGTGTATATTGTATTCATATTCTCCTGATATTACAATACACCAACTAATTATGCCATTCACTAAACCATCCACATGAAACAAAGTTACATTAAAAAAGGGTGTATCTAGTGCCGTAGGCTCCCGCACTGCACAAGGTCTGGGAAAGGGTGTCAGCAAACAGCCTTACCCGCACACTGTGCAATGTGCAGAGGCTGGGGCTCGAGCCCTGGACCTTCTGGTCACAGGCGGTAAGGCTCTACCGCTGCACCAGGGCCACCCTTCATGACATTATTTCAATTAAATGTACGCTGGGAAATTAACCATCATGATGGGCCTTTGCTCGGCCTCCCTGTTTCCACACCATGTATTATCTTAAGACTGCAATAATCTCAACAAACACACTACATGTTTGTACCAAGTACTTGCATACCAAAAGGGCATCATATTATAAGAACTCTCCATTAGGCAAAACTAGCCAATAATTAAAAATATGCAGTCTTTTAGCCTCCTAGAATTATACTGTACTGTTATTATAACGAAATTGCATAAGAAAGTGTGTTTCAATAAACCTACAGCAACAGGCAGCACTTCCTTCCATATCTCAAGTAGACTAGCATCTTCCACTGAACTACAACCAAGGCGACCAAATCCTGATATTGTGTAATCTCTGAAAAGGGAAAACTTTTGACATTCATCATGGTGGATACCAGTTGGTCCAGTGTCAACTCCATATATCGATGTATCTACTCCATCCGCGTATACTGAATTTGATTGTCCACTGAAAGCAATAACATAGTTGTTTAGTGTACATAAATTCTGTACTATATATTTCTCAAATGCTTCTCTCATATCACATTTCTGGGTCTCTCCCCACTAAAATAAAAATTCAATATCCAATATGAAATAGCTACTGAATCTGACAGAATAGAGAACCTACCGAATGTGGCGACTTCTGCTCCCGTGGAAGAACAAGTGACTTGGCAGTAAGCACGAACTCTTGGAGTGTCCTGGGCTAGTGTTCCTGTATTGCAATAGACACTTGCATACATCAAAAATAAGAGCAAGGACACTGCAACGATAACCTCAGTACATGTACATAAGCCAGTTGGTGAGCCACCAAAGCCGCACGCACCTGAACGCATCCGGATGGCAGCTTGAGCAAGCTCTCCACGGGCTCTCCGTGGAGGCACTCCATCCACTCGGCATACCTTTCATACACTTGGCAGTGAGAAAGGTGGTGGGAAGCTTGCATAAGGATAAACATGATGTCCCATGGGATTGAACACACATAGCCTCTCAACCAGTAATGCCTTAAGGTCCACCATGAAATATTGTATTTCTGGCTCCTTATAGGAATATTTGGGCATCTTGTACCAGTCACGTTCAAGGCCATGTAGAACTAATTTGCCCTCAGGTGCGCCCATCATGGTAAAATAACAATTGGGCAAGGGGATTGTCTTGTCATGCTGCCAGTCCTCCTCTGTGCCAACACCATTGTTACTCATAGTAGACTTGGAGTACAGCTCTAACCAACGTTTATCAGAACCAAAAGCCAACAAACCAAGCCTGTTTTCCCCTGAATTCACAATGGCAACATCCAACCCATCACGAAGGCCAAGCGGGACGTTAATAACGGAGAATTTCATCTCCTGTGGGTTGAGCACAAGCACGTCGCTCCTCGCACAATGCGTCCAGTAGAAGCAGTTGTGTGCATAGTAGCGCACAAAAGGAGCGTACTCGTAGGTAAAAGTAGCGGCAGTTTCCCATTTCCGACCTTGTATATGTACAACACATTGCAGATAACTCGAACAGGCAAATCCTCCTCCCCTCTGACTGGATCTAGGAAGGGCTCGACGTCGCATCGGCGCTGCGAGGTAGGCAGTAGGTCCTCAGGGATTGGGGGAACGTTGACGAACCGGCGGTGCAAGGGGTCGCAGACCACGAGGTACTTGAATGGTTTGTAGAGGTCGCCGACTGAGAGCAGCACGCGGCTGTCGCGAACGTCGCGGACGTTCCAGCAGTTGGGACGGTTGAGGAAGGAGAAGTCGAAGTCGGCTGCCTCCGCGAGGGCCGAGCCGGCCGCGGCGGAGCGGTGTGGTGGGTCTACAGGGTGGAACTCCGAATACTCGGAGGCGAGGCATCCGAGGATGGGCGGCCGGTGGAGGGACCGGAAGCGGTGGAGGAAGCGCCGCGCGGTGATGAGTTGGCGGAAGGAGCTGCAGGCAGCGGAGGTGCGGGCGAGGTCAGCTGCGTCGTCAAGGCGGAGGAAGATGTCCTCCAAGATCTCGTCGGGGAGGGCTGCGGCGCCGCCGGAGCGGCCGCGATTTTGTTCGCCTTTGACGTCATTGATTGATTGGAAATTGGAATGCTGTGGTGTGTTGCCAAATGAAACGTTGTGGAAAGGAGGAGAGAGCTGGGCCGATTAGCTTTCATCTACGGTAGTCGGTACTCGGTAGTAGTAGTTTAACGTTGGTTGGATGTGATGGGCCGGGCTGAAACCTGAAATTGGTCCAGACAGGCATTCCAGGCCGTATATGATGAAGGACTGATGAGTGATGACAATGCAAACCGGTTTCTTCTGGACAAACAAAAATCAGTCAAACGTGCACATATAACTAGTTTTACATCTCTAGCCAGCCATTCGAGCCAGGTTAAATTACCCAACATTGACACTAGCAAGCCAGGAAAGAATGAGCATAGCAACCCCGTCAAAAAAGGAAAAAAAATGATGCCAAATTCCTACCGAGGTCAGATCCCCCTTGACAGTCCCACATTTTACAAAGTGTGAGATTCAGTAAGGTCAACTTAATCGAATCATCAGTTATGACCACGACCAGATTTACAGAAACTAAATTTGACACGCATGAGGGGTTGACCATCATCCACCATTTTGACTTTTGACAGAGCAGCGGAAGATGATTATAAATTAATCTAATCCGAAAAAATTAAACTATTCCCTGTACATTTTCTACCTTCCAATAAAAAGAACAGCATGCTGCCGTAGCTGCAAAAATACTGACAAAAGAGTGTCTTTTGTAAATTAAAAAAAAAGAAACAACAGGTACAAAAACCAGGTATAAACTAGTATTTATTTTTTAAATTCTCTTTTTTTGCCTCGAGAACTGTGTGTCATTGTATTAAGGAGAAAAGATAATCGGATACAATGCCATCTTCAGATTTCTAGTGGGATTCATTAGACAGACCTTCACAAACAGCAAGCCATTACCACAAATTTAGGAACGTAAGTGACAACTTAAGAGGACCTCTTGTAGTGTACTTGGAATACAGACCGAGTAGCTCCAGATATAATATATAGTATATAAGGGGAAAACAGTGGAACACAGCTGCAGAAACTAACGGCTACAGAACAGATGATCGAATTAGGGTCCCTTTGGTAGAGCTTCAGCTCATGGAAAAAACAGCTTCAGCTCTGGATTATGGGTTAAAACAGCTTATTCGATTTATTTCAGCTTATGTAGCTTATGCAGTCAAATCGTTTGGCAAAACAGCTTATCCTGTCAGTTCAGAAACAAAGTTGTGAGTGTGAGCTGTGAAAAGCTGCTATTTCCAGCTTCACCATCCTAGTACAAAAATAAAAACAGCTCATGGCAGCTTCTACCCATAATCACTTATCCAAACCTTCTCTTTGGTACAGTTTGGGCCATAATCCAAAGCTAAAGCTGTTGTATAAGCTGTACCAAAGAGACCCTTAATAACAGATTCAATCAACCATACTCCCGGAGCAGCTGATATGTAGCATGACATCCACAAGCCATCAGACAGATACTGCAAAAGGTGATGATGTTTCCCCTCCAAGTCCTGATCAGCTTGTCAAGAGATAGGCATGCCAAAAGATTAGATTGTTAGTACAAAATGTGGTAAAGAAAACGAGGCAAACAAAATCATGTCAAGTGTTTCAAAATGTGGCAACAAAACAAACTATACATTATATTTTAAACCTGACTTTGAAATTCTATTAGAGATACATAGAGGTGCAAATAACTTGGTTAATTCATACATACAAGGACAAAAGACAAATTTGTTTGTTTTGGTATGCAACATAAGCTATGGCCTAGAGAGAATATGAAAAGAAGACTCATAGATGTGGATGTAAATGCTAGATTTGTTTATCAAACATGTCAGCTTCAGAAGGCAACAGTTCACTGTGGGGAACTAGAGAACTAAAAGAAAAACACGTACACGCGTAGGCACCATTGCAATAACACTTAACACACACTTAAACTTTCAACGGATCCACATATACGATCGTTTGATCATGAAGAACATGAAAATTATCCACATTTGCTCTTATCAGATTAAAGAGAAATCAGGGTGATACAGAATTCTTAAAAAGACAACATTACAATGATAAAAAAAGCTAACATTATCACTACCTGACATCAGTAGTGAAAATGTTAATTAGATAAAGTATTATGAGAGACCACGATGCTCCAAATAGGCAACTAATCATTACTCACTCTATTGCCATACTTGGACTTGCTTTACCAAACAGCATGGCAATAGAAAATGCAGTGATACAACAATAAAAAAATCGATAATCATCAATGACATGATGGGGACGGCATATCATCAATATAATATAAACCATAAATCAGTAAACCAAAGAAAGAAAAGTTCATACCATTTCATATGCTTGGCAGCGAGAACAATGGCGGGAAGCTTGCATATGGAAAAACGTGATTGGTAATTGGATTAAATGCGCATAGCCTCTCAACCAGCAACGTCTTGAGATCCACTGCAAAATATTGTTTTTGTGACTCCTTGAAACTGTTTTGTACAAAACAAAGTAGGATTAGGACGCTCCCATGAGCACCATACATGGACCAATGACCATTGGGCAGAGGGATTCTCTTATCATGTTGCCAGTCTTTTGTGCCAACACCATTATTTTCCATAGTCTTCACGTAGAGCTCCAAGCAGCACTTGTCAGCATCAATGGCTAACAGACCAAGCCTGTCTACCCCAGCATCCATAATGACCCGCTCATTCAACAACCCTTTATGAATGCTAGGCGGGAGGCTAATGACAGAAAATTTCATCTCGCGCGAGTCAAGCACTAGCATATCCTTGTTAACAACATGCGTCCAGCAAAAGCAGTTGTGTGCATAATGCCGCACAAATGGAGCTGTGTATTGGTAGGTAAAACTGGTAGCTGGTTGCCATTTCCCGGTGACGGAAGAGAAGACCAAGGTGACGAACTTGGATTTGTACATCACATTGCAGATCACTTGGAACGGCACATGCTCTTCTTCCCCTTCCTCAATCTCGCTGGCTGGGGCCAGGAAGGGCTCGAATTCCCGCGGGCGAAGGAGTCGGTCCGGCGAAGTGGGCCGTAGGTCGTCGGGGATGCCGGGAACGGTGGCGTACCGGCGGTGCAAGGGGTCGCAGACCACGAGGTACTCGAAGGAGTTGGGAGGGTAGTATCGCGTGGAGAGGAGGACGCGGCTGTCACGAACGTCGCGGACGTGCCAGTTGTTGCGGGGGTTGATGAAGGAGAAGTCGAAGTCCGAGGCCTGCGCAAGGGCGGCGGCGGCCCCGGCGGATCGGTGCGGCGGGTCGACGGGGTGGTACTTCGGGTACTCGGAGGCGAGGCATCCGAGGATGGGCGGCCGGTGGAGGGACCGGAACTGGCGGAGGAACCGGCGGTCGGAGACGACGCGATGGAAGGTGGTGCAGGCGGCGGAGGCGCGGGCGAGGTCGGCGGCGTCGTCGAGGCAGACGAAGATGTCCTCCAGGATCTCATCGGGGAGGGGCGGCAGCGCCGCCATCGAGAATTCGAGTGCCGTGGAGGTGCCGAGGTGGAGCTGCGCTGCCTGAAGTGTGGGAAAGATGGAACTGGACCGATCTCGTTATAATCATATGCTTCAGTTTAACGGGCTAGGCTGGAATGGGCTGGGCTAAAATCTCTCAACTGGTCCGGAAATTTCAGGCCCAGCTGTTTGTTTAGTTTCTGGGAAAGAAATAAGCAGAAATATCGTTACAAAGTGTACTCGGAAAAATTTCTGTTGTCGCTGAGAAAAACACGTCCAAGACAACACACTAATTTGCGTCTCTCTAGCTTAGTAATTCAATTAAGGTTACAAGCACTGAAATCAGCCTGGCATGAATGGATGGGAAAAGAAGCAAACATACACTTCGCCAATCACGGGCAGAGATAAACGGTGCAGCAAGAACTCACCGAAACCAATTTTTTCCATATGGAAAACAGCACGCTGCCTGCTACAGTTGACAATAATTTAGCTGCGACTGTAACTAGGGCTGGACGAAAAGCTCGAAGCTCGTGGCTCGGCTCGGCTCGACTCGGTTTCTTAACGAGCCGAGCCGAGCTTATATTTTAGCTCGTCGGATTAGCGAGCCGGGCCGAGCTAGCTCGCGAGTTGCTCGCGAGCTCAACGAGCTCTGAAAGACCGAGAATAAGTAATGCTCAATACCAATATAATGTCATATATTGAGTTAATTTTTGAATATTTTAAAACACATTTTAAATTAATCTACGTTATTAGCTTTTTCATGAAGTATAAATCATATATCATACCTATTTTACAAAAAAAATATTTCAGATTTAAAGTATATAATATCTTAATTATTCTATATTTCTGCTCACGAGCCTAACGAGCTAGCTCGAGCTAATTATTGAGCCGAGCCGAGCTAGGTTTTCAGCTCGTCTATGTAACGAGCCGAGCCGAGCCGAGCCAGCTTTTCTAACGAGCCAATACGAGTCGAGCCGAGCCGAGCCGAGCCAGCTCGACATCCACCCCTAACTGTAACAAGCAATAAGGGCAAACAAAATACACCAACAACCGGTAGAAGTAAGATACAAACTAGTCCATTCATATTCTTCAGAATCATCCTGGGATTTCATTAGGCAAACCTCCTCAAGCTACGAGCCATGTTCACAAAAGGCCAAACATAAGTGAGAAAATACGAGAGGGAGCGGCCTGCACCGTAGAGCTCAGAATACAGATGAAGTTTGAGATAATACCAGCAACGACAACAATACGATGAAGCCTTTTAGTCCCAGTCAAGTTTCAGATAACAGCGCACGAACAAATAAGTGAACATAAGTGTAGAAACTAAAAACACTTACGGAACAGCTAATCTACAGAAAGGTGCCAACTGCCATCAGTCATCACCATAGGTGCAGCTGATATCTAGCACGGCATCTTTAAGCCATCGGACACGTAATGCCAAAAGATGATGCTGTTTATCCTAGAAGTCCTCATCCTGATCAACATTTCAAAAGGGTAGACATTTTATTGTTAGAATCGTAGAGAGGAACACTGTCAAGGTAAATCATGTGAAGTGTTTTGAAAGGTTGTCCAATAAAAAATCACCTAGTAGTCATGCCAACGAAGAAACAGGCTAGTTATTGTTTTAGACCCAAATTTAAAGTTTCAAAAGAGATACACGGATTTTCTACTAATGTCATTCACTTTTGTTTCAAAAGAGATGCACGGATTCAAAAGAGTAAACCATATTAAGCACTTCAAAATGGTACAACATAAAGGCACCATGTGGTCATGCCAATGGAACTAACTATTCATTTTTGTTTGGACATGCAAATTTAATTATGACTAGAAGAACATATAATTGCAGCTAACAAAACTCATTCATCCTGACAAGGGCAGGCAACCAATGCATCTATTCTAGTATGCAAAAAATATTTATAGGCTAAAGATAATAGTTAACGATTGATGGAGAATTGTAGGCATATGTGTAAATTACAGATATGTTTATCAAACAAGACAATTTCAAAAGAAAAGGGGGCCATTAGCATACATCACTAACGGGGACATCTAAGTGCCTTGATGATCAAATAGTTACAACATATGGGGAACGCAGAGGAACATGAATGCAGAAGCAAAAAGCGTTATGAAGCGCATTGAAGGCACAACTAGGGTTCTATTTAAGAAAAGCGCTATGAAGTGGCTTCAGGTGGACCAAAAAACAGTAATGTTGCATTGTGCTCCTATTGAGTTCAAAAATCTTAACCAAAAATACATAGAAACTAACTGAATCCATCCATTCTGCCAAAGTCAAGGGAAAAAGATTGTAAGCTCTAGTTCTCACTAATTGCTAGTGACAGCCTAAAGAGTTAAAACCTGATATGTTTATCAAACATGGCACCCTTAAGTAACATTATAAGCCAATACCCCTACATCATGTTTGGTCAATCAGGAAATGGTGCCGACAATATTAAAATCTGATATTACTTGCGCTAACATGTCAGTTGAATCATAATTATTTTTTCACTAATTTTCCAAAAAGCCATTAATTTTCAAAAATCACCATGTGGCAAATGCCAATAAAAACAAACTATTCATTGTCTTAGACCTAAATTTAAACTTATTAGAGATACGTGGAATTGCAACAAACGTAATTCACTCATCCTACCTGACAAGGGCAAGAGACATTGATTTGCTCTATTATGCAATAAATGCTATGGTCTACAGAGAGCATGAAAAGAAGGTTCTGTAAAGGGCATATGTATTAACCAAACATTTCAGTTTGACAGTGGAACTTCCTATCCATTTAGCATACATATGTGAAGTTCACTATTTGGCAACTAGAGTACTAGGAAAAAGAAGTATATATAGAAAGATAGACACCATCTCAATGTGATTTCAGACACACAATTAAAATATTTGTGGGTTAAATTAAATATATGTTAAAAATTAATCAGGCCGAAGTTCTAAAATAACTCCACCTCTTTTAACCTTTCAAAAAAGATTCACTAATTTTAAGAAAAACAAAAAAGGAATTCCATTAAATTGTATTTTTATTGATCAATTAGAATTGCCTTCTAGAACGTATAATTGTCTCAAAAGGGCCAATATACATACACTATTGGACCTTTTGAGTAAGACTGAAGAAGATCTTATGAGAATTGACAGCTTTCATATGGAAGATGGAAAACTTATACGGGCCACTCTAGAGAAGCATCTCCCAATTAATTTACCTAAGAACAAGTTCTCGCTTTAAATCCATTATAATTTTTTCTTTTTCGAGTTAGAATAAAAAGAAAAAAGAAAACAATTTTGAAATAATTAATTATTGTGTAGCCACACTTAAACTGTGGGTTGACCAAAAAGCACGGTACAATAGAAAACAAAATACAGCAATGTTTCAAATAATTAAATTGGTAATCATCAGTGTGTAACAATTGTGAGCAGGACAAAGTACACACAAGCGAACAAAATAAGAAAAGCTCATACCGTGTCATATGCTCGGTAGTGAGAACGATGGCGGGAAGCTTGCATACGGAAAAACTCGGCCATTAATAATTGGATCAAACACGCACAACCTCTCAACCAGCGATGTTATGGGCTCCACCGCAAAATATTGTCTTTTTGACTCCTTGGAATTTTCAGGCATTCGGAACCAGCCTGTTGCTAGACCACATAGGATTAAGCAGCCCTCAGGAGCAGCATGCATGGACCAATGACGATCAGACAGGGTGATTGTTTTCTCATGCTGCCAGTCTCCTGTTCCGGCGCCATTATTTCCAATAGTCTTCAAGTAAAACTCTAAGCTCTTTTCATCAGAACCAAGGG
The DNA here is from genome assembly GCA_031894775.1 of Chloris gayana. Classification (NCBI taxonomy): domain Eukaryota; kingdom Viridiplantae; phylum Streptophyta; class Magnoliopsida; order Poales; family Poaceae; genus Chloris; species Chloris gayana. The sequence goes on from JAUNZO010004333.1 coordinate 9,606, forward strand.
CTAACAGACCGAGCCTGCCTTCACCTGCCTCCACAATGGCCCGCTCATTGTCAGCAATGTCCGACCCATGATGAATTCTAGGCGGGAGGTTAACGAGGGAGAACATCATTTCACGTGGGTCGAGCACAAGCATATCTGTTCTAGTAACTTGCGTCCAGTAGAAGCAGTTGTGCGCGTGGTGACGATCATGAGCAACTTTGTCTCCGTAGCAAAAACTTGTGGCTGATTGCCATTTCCCCGTGACAGAAGAGAAGACCACGGTGACGATCATGGATTTGTACATCACATTGCAGATCACTCTGAACGGCAAATCCTCCTCGTCCTCCTTCTCCTTCTCACTCGCTGGATCCAGAAAGGGCTCGAATTCAATCGGGCGAAGGCCTCGGCACTGCGAAGTGGACCTCAGGTCGTCGGGGATGCAGGGAACAGTGGCGTACCTTCGGTGCAAGGGGTCGCAGACCACGAGGTACTCGAAGGATTCCGGGATGTAGTAGCGCGTCGAGAGCAGGACGCGGCTGTCACGGACGTCACGCACTTGCAAGTCGTTGCGGGGGTTGATGAAGGAGAAATCGAAGTCGGCGGCCTGCGCGAGGGCGTCGGCGGCCGCGGCAGAGCGGTGCGGCGGGTCGACGGGATAGAACTTTGGGTACTCGATGGCGAGGCAGCCGAGGATGGGCGGACGGTGGAGGGACCGGAAACGACGGAGGAAGCGCGGCGCAGAGATGAGGCGGCCGAAGGAGGTACAGGCGGCGGAGGCGCGGGCAAGGTCAGCCGCATCGTCGAGGCGGAGGAAGATGTCCTCGAGGATCTCGCTAGGGAGGGGCGGATCCGCCGTCGGCGAGTCCATCCCTTGGTCGGCGCCGCGGCGGTGGGAGGGGTAGCGGATAGGTAGGCTTCCGTTTAACTCGTTCGACGGCGACGGGCGAAGTTTGAGGGGAATGTTCCTTTTTTTTCTTCAGCGAAGTGGAGCGGATTTTAGTGGAATGTCACTCGCCGCGAGCGTTGTACGTGCCGCCTCGAGACTTAGAGCATCTCCAACAGTTCCTAATAATTTTACTCCTAAAAAACTGGTTTTAGAGAGTTGCTATATCTATTGGGAGTAAAAGGAAGACATGTACTCCAACCGTTCCCAATAATCGTTTTCTAAATAGTTCAAATATCCTTTGAGGAGTAAGAATTAGGTGGCTAAATGTAGCAACCTTTAAGCCATGGGTTGGGAGTTGATAAATTTAGCAACCTTATATAGGGAACGGTTGGAGAATGATTTTTATTAATCACATCCTAAATTTCCATTTAGCAACCTCATTTAGGGAACGGTTGGAGATGCTCTTAGTGCGTGTTCGTTTTCTCCCCTCTTATTATTTATGAATATTTTGATTAACTTAATGACAAAATCCTATTGATAGATTGGTGCTAATTTTCGAGATGAATCTAATAAGCTTAATTAATCTAAATTTTGCTAAAGTGATGCTACAATGAACGTCTTCTAATCACGACTTAATTAACCTCATTAGATTCGTCTCATAAATTAGTCTAGGAGTCTATAATATTTTATAATTAAACTTTATTTAATACTCTTAAATAATAAGATTCTTTTTGACGTGACAATTCTAAAATTTAGACACCATGAAACTAACACACCTTAAACGGGCCCGTATGCTGCTGGACTGCGAGCCTGTCCACATTATTCAGCCCAACTACTAGTCTACTGTTTCATCCACCTTAAAATATAAGTATTTGTTAACATTTCAGCATCGCATCACTAATTTTATTTTTAAAATTATAAATATATGTAAATAAATAGATAAATCATAGGAAAAGTATATCTAATAAAAAAGATCCTAATAAAATAAATAAATAATATTTCAGAAATTTTTCAAAATAATATTTTTATAAATTCTTTGAATAAGTGAGTGACCAAACGTGATACTCAGAGTTAACAAATATTTATATATTAGGATTGAAGGAGTAAGTAATCTAGTACAAACCTTTTACTTTTGTTATTATCAAAAAATATATACAATATATACTTGTTTTTTTTTGTTCGAAACCATGTGATCATCGTTTGAGACCAAATCACCCTTGATAATTGAACGTTTCAAACCGATAAAATAATCACCAAAAATTTCATTGTCAATACGATTTTTCACAAAGCTACATATACCATGCGAAGCAAAATCTCAACAAGCATGGGAGCACCTAATTAGTTGCTCTGTTTCAAACAAAAATGACACATATTGAAAGATGCCGATTATTTTGTTATAATGGATCAAGGACAAATATAAGACACAAGCCGAGCTCATGCTTGTGTAAAGCAACAGATAAAAAATAAGTATAATGCACAAACAATTCCATCCATTCTTCTTCAGAACTAGCAGGGATTTTGTTAGACAAACTTTCATAATCCATGATTACAACAATACTGCAGAAACATTCACTGTCCGTGATGATGGCACAGATTGACAGATGCCGAATATTTTGTTATAATGGGATCAAGGACAAATATAAGACACAAGCCGAGCTCATGCTTGTGTAAATCAACAGATAAAAAATAAGTATAATGCACAGATAATTCCATCCATTCTTCTTCAGAACTAGCAGGGATTTTGTTAGACAAACTTTCACAATCCATGATTACAACAATACTGCAGAAACATTCACTGTCCGTGATTGCAAAAGCACATATCAGTGAGGCCGTCGTCTCCTTGATTGCCTCAAGAGAGACTGCAGAAACTACACTAGTACGAAATAGGTAATGAAACTACTGGTAATGCCATCAGTCATCAGCCTAGATGCAGGTTATAGTTTCAATGATATACCTAGCAGCGAGTTTAATAATGTTGGCTTTAATAATAACCAATTTTACGATTAGTGGAAGCTTCAATGATAACCAACAAAACCAATTTTACGAGTTTAATAATGCTGGCTTTAATAATAATGTTGGCTTTAATATATGTGATGATATTTCTAAAATCCAAACAGCACAGAATATAATGTGTCATGGAGCTGATTAGCTACAATATGAAAAAAGTCTCACGGGATTATCGGCTGCCTCAATGCAAGGGTGCTATGGGGGCGTGTAGGATGATAGTGACACCAACAAAATGGAACTCACTCCCAATGAATGACAATAAGGAAGAAATGTTCTTACCCTTTCATATGCTTGGTGCTGACAATGATGGTGCAAAACTTGCATATGGATGAGCGAAAAAAACGACATGATGCAGGGTACACAGCCTCTCAACCAGCAACGTCTTGTAGTCCAGTGTGAAATAAGAGATCGGGGGCAATGCATCGTCTTTACGTCGATTAGGTCTCAGGATTAAGTAGCCCTCAGCCGCACCAATGGTGAACCATTGACTGTGTCGTCCTGAGGCAAGGGGATTGTCTTCACGTGCTGCCATTCTTCTGCACCAGTACCACTGTTTCGCCAAGTCCTACAATGGAGTTCTAAAGTACTGCAGTCCAAGATACCGTCACAAGTTAATAATAAACCAAGTCTGTCTTCCCCTGCATCCTCAACGGCAATGATCTGAAGCTGAACAAGTTTGTCAGACGGGAGAGCCAGGGCCGAGAATTTCATCTCACGCGTGTCGAGCACAAGCAAATTGCTCGAGAACGGGTGCATCCAGCAGAAGCATCTGTGTACGTAGTGGCGCTTGTGTCGGCGAGGCTCTTTGATCCGTCCAAATCCATAGGGGGCAAAGATGAAAGATGCGACCTCGCACCAATTTCCGGTGACTGAAGAGAAGACGAAGGTCTCCACCTTGTATTCGGAAAACACATTGTAGATGACTCGGAAGGATGCGGCCTCCTGGTCATCCTTGGCCTCCCCAGCAGGGAAGAGGAAGGGCTCGAATTCCGTCCCCTCACGGTACCGAATGGAGGCCGCAAGATCTCCGGGGGCGGAGGGGACCAGGACGTGCCGGCGGTGCAAGGGATCGCACACCACGAGGTCCGCTAAGGTGGTTCTGGTGGCGAACCGGGAGAGGAGGACGCCAGGATTTCGGGTCCGGGAGGAAGGAGAAGTTGAAGGACCCGGCCTGCACAAGGGCGCAGCGGTGCGGCGGGTCGGCGTGGCGGAAGGAATCATCGCAGCTGAGGGTGTCTCCTCGGAAGAATCCGAGCAGGGGCGGAGGGTAAAGGGACCGGTACCGGCGGGAACGGGTAGGCGGAGACGACGGAAGGAGGTGCAGGCCGCGGAGGCCCTGGCGAGGTCCGCCGCGTCGTCAAGGAGAAGGAAAATGTCCTCCAGGATCCCGTCGGGAACCGCCGTCGCCGGAGCCATTGCGTCGCGGTGGGGGAGGGGATCGAGACGGCGAAGACGTGGGGGAGTGGAGAGCGTGTAACACGCCGATGTGGCGGGAAGTGTAACACGACGATCTAAATAAGTAGTAATTCTTTTGAAGCATGCTATCAAATTATTGATACTATTAAACTAATCTTCCACATAATAATAAACAGATTTCCCTGACGTCATTCACTATTTTGACTAAATTTCAAAGCGCAGCTCTTGAGACAGAGCAGCAGATGGATATCTTGCACAATGCTTAGTACCTTTCAGCCAGATGTAACCGACTGATGAAGCTCTGTGCCCATGTAAAATCTGCCTAAAGTGCAAAGAGAACAAATGCATAAAAAATCAAGCTTTAGAAGAGTCATGGATTTTGGTCATAATAAAGCGCTCTCTAGCGCTCCCAGCTGAGGGCAGTGAGGGCAACATACAGTCACAATTGGTTATAAAAAAACATACAGTCACAATTCACAAGGCGATAATCGTTAAAAAGAAAGGACCTCAAAACAAAACTATATAGTTTAAAATATCTAGACCGATTATACTTATGTCTACCGATTGTGTAGAGCAGTTTGGCGTGTCCTATTGACCTGTTCTACTTCACTTAGTTGAAGTGTCCTCGATGAAGCGATCGGTAGATCATGGCTGTAGTTGTTGATCTCTGGTTTAACCGTTCAACCAGGGTGTTTAGCCAGTTTCTTACCACGTTCTTGCCTTTACTCGTATATACAATAGATACCAAATTTGCAGATCGAGTAAGATTTGAACCATGATATATGTTCCCAAACGTGATTAAGAACACTAAAATAAAGTTATTGTTTGATCACGAATAGCTGTTCTTTATGTGAAATTGGCCAATCGCACTGTTTTATCTTATATTTGGCCGATTTTGCACTATTTACATGCTCTGCATGCACCATGAGCCATTAGGCCGGTCTGTTTATAGCCAATAGTCGATTTCTGTACTTAAATGCTTGTATTCTCTATCGGCTGCGGTTAGCATCGGCCTATCTGGTCTGGTGACCCCAGAATTTTACACGCATACTTGTCTTTATTGATCTGCAGGAAAAAATCAATTGACACGCCTCGTTATATGTGATTCACCGCGTTCCAAGAGTTGGTACTACACTTGAGCTAAAAAGCAAATCTCCTAGAGATTTTCCGTCAACAGTTCCTAAAAAAAAACATGTACAACTAAATGGTAAAGTTTTACCAAAAACATGTACCGTGGCAGGAACGAAATTATGAGTTCACAAATACGATGCATACTGGTCTTTGTATGCAAATTGATTCCCACAAATCTTATTAACCTACTAGGTGTACTTTAATTACCACGTCACCACGATCGAGTACACTTGAGCAGCTCCACCTATCGTCAGATCAGAGACAGATTCCATCACTACTCCACCTCTACTACAGTACTACATGATCATCATCATCAGACACTAGAGCATGTAGTTGAGTTGCCTGCGTCGACGGCCTTTGCGCCCCCTTCCTCCACCTTGGCAGCCTCGGCCTCCACGGCGAATGCCTTGGCCGTGTCGTAGGACGCGTGGAGCCCAAAGAGGAAGTAGTAGGCGAGCAGCGCCGCCGTCCAGATCCCGAACCGCATGAACGACTTGGTGTCGATGGAGCCGAGCAGGAAGATGTTGATGAAGATGGACGCCGCCGGCAGCCACGGCACGAGCGGCACCCCCACTTCTTGGGCGCCCTCGCCTTGGGCACGCCGACCTGCAGGTACACCGTCGCCGCCAGCCACACAGCCGCCGTCACCGCGTACGCCACCCACCCCGGCGACGCCAGCCCCCAGAACGCCGCCGCGGCCACCGACGACGCGATGATCGCCGCCAGGCAGGCCGCGAGCTTGTTCCGGTCGGAGGCGGTGGTCTCGCCGGCGACGTAGTAGCGGCGGACTAGGAGTGCCACGGCCACCAGCATGAAGATGATGAGCGTGGAGATGGACAGCAGGTTGGAGAGGATGCCGAGGTCGGTGAACAACGCGATCACCGCCGACGCCGCGAGCATCACCACCGTGGCGTTCACCGGCGTGCCGAACTTGGGGTGGACCGCCGCCAGGCAGGGTGGGACCATGTGGGTCCGCGCGATGTGGGTCAGATACCGGGCCTGGCCCACCGCGTTGACCAGCAGCACGGTGGTCATCCCCTTGAGCGCGCCGAACGCCACCACGTACTTGGCCCAGCCCATGCCGGCGGCCGCGAACGCGACGCTGAAGGGCGCGTCGGGGTCGATGTCCTTGTACGGCTGCATCATGCAGAGCACGACGGCGAGGACGCAGTACACGGCGGTGGTGAGCGTCATGGCGCCGATGAGGCCGACGGGGATGTCCCGGGCCGGGTCCTTGGTCTCCTCGGCCATGGTGCTCACGGCGTCGAACCCCATGTAGGCGAAGAAGAGCACGGCGGAGGCCGCGAAGATGCCGCGCGCGCCGAAGGGGGCGAAGTCGGCGGTGAGGTTGGCGGGCTCGGCCCTGGTGAGCCCGGCGGCGATGATGAAGGCGATCACGGCCACGTGGAGGATGGAGAGGATGTAGTTGAAGCGGGAGGAGCCTTTCGTGCTCACCACGGTGAAGAAGCAGATGAGCGTGATCACCACCACGGCGACGGGGTCCAGGCGGGAGTAGTCCTCGGAGAGGGAGGTGGCGTGGATGCGGAAGTCGTTGGGGTGGAAGTTGAGCAGCGTGGCGAAGTAGGACGTCCATGAACGCGCCATGGCCGCGCCGCTGATGCAGTACTCCAGGAGGATGTTGCCCGCCGCGATGAACGCCATGAAGTCGCCCAGCTCCACGCGGAGGTACGCGAACGAACCACCTGCATATTGTTTGATTCTTGAGTAATTGGTCAGACACGGCCAGCAGCCGCATGCAAAATTGCTATAACTGATTATGAATAGCTGTTGCAAGTCTATATGTAACGAAATCACGCCGAAACACTACTGTCTTATCCAATTAAGTTGGTCTAAGGTTCACTGGACTAATTTTTAGTCCATAATCCAAACAGGAGGACTACTAATACAGAAACTGACAACTGTTACTGTGTTGAGAACTAATTGGGCTTGATTGAACGACTACTCTACTTTGTCATGCCAAAAGTTTGGCAGCCGCAAGTACTTTGGCTATTGTTTTTGCATGAATGATGATAAACTTGTGACGTGACACGGTTATTCAATAGGAATCTACTTCATTTTTCATGTCAAAAGCTTGTCGATGTCTCGATCAAACTTGTGGCATGTCCACACTTAAGGTTTAGCAAAGTTTCAACACCAAACAAACACAAGGAGCTAATGGTTTCCATGAAACACGAAAAGATGACAGTGTCCCTTATCTTTTTTTTTTTCCAAAACCGCGCACACTCGTCCACATGCAGTGCCAATTGTGTCAAGTTCAACAAAGCCGACAAGCTGGGCGCATACCTGGATGCCTACTCGCGTTTCAGTACCATACGCATGTGTTTGTTTTCAGTTGTCCTTTTCTTTTCCTTTCTATGTCTCCTTCTTTTCCTCTTTGGTTGTTATCATCCTTTTGTTTTCACTTTAGTTTTGCATTGCACTCGCTTTGGAAGAGAAAGACATGGTCGTTGGAGGAAAAGCACGGGACCAAAATGTGGCATTGATCCAAATTGGTTATATGTGCACGGAAATATTTAAATTTGCAAGGACCATGAATCTAAGATAATTTTGTACCGTGTGTAGAAAACTATTTGCATGTGTTGAACTGATTATTTTGTTGGTTTCATTCAGTTTGAGAGCACGTGAATGGGACGTGAATAAACTATGGTGAAAGATTTCAGGAGATGACATGAAATAAAAATTATCAGTTAACTAATTGTTGGTCTTTGATCCAAACAGATCTGAAATTAACAATCAGGAATAAATATGATTTTCATAGCTGTCCAGCCTCCAAAATTCCAATAGACAGTTAACTAATTATAGCTAACTAATAATTAGTTATGGTGACTAAGAATTAGTCCCAAGGATCCAAAGAGGGTCTAATTCCAAAAGTAAGCATCGTAGGAACTGCCTCCCTCACATCTCTGCTTGGAACAACCTAGCTTATTAGTATTTGCGATTAAGAACAACAAATTTAGGAATTTGATTACTAAAAAAATAACCCTGTTTCAATGCAAAGTGTTTTTAAAGTTTTAAGAAATACTCCCTATGTCCCTTTATTGTTGACACTTTGGACTTTGGCACACTACAAAAGAACAGGCTGCAAATTACTCAGTGTCGCATGACTCACTAGTGAGGATGTGATGTTCCCACCCAACACCACATGTTGTGTGCACCCCGACAGTCCTTTTGTTCCAAAACAATGTCCAGGCAAAGCCAGCCTCGGTGTGGAATGGAACTCCCGCACTGCTAACCTTGAGGAGTCGGCCTTCCCCGACTATATGGCAACAATAGCCTCCTTCCTCAAGGTCACAGACCCAGTGCACCACAGCGAGGTGGTGCCTTCTTTCCCGACCTCGTTTATCTATGTGGATCTGGTGTCAATAGCAACGATAGAGACAATGATCTCCATCCTCGACCCTATGTGACTTGGGGTATCCTTCCATGATGTCAAAAGGATGGTGGCTTCCTTTCCTAACCTCGTGTGCCTATGGATCTCGGTTATGAGGAGAAGGGGGTGGGGAGGAATTGTGCTAGGCTAGGAGGAGATCGGGAGGTGGAGTTACAATCATAAAGGATCCCAGTTTGGTGGTGTAAGTGCGGTATGATGACATCGCGAGTCGAGAATGTCAATTATTTTGACGAGGGAAGTACTACAATTTTGGGAATTACTATTTTTCTAGTCAAGAGGAGGGTGTTTGGATGCAAGTATAACTCCATGGTTTTGAAAACTATAGAATTCTCAAAACTAGATTTATTTTCTTTTTAAGTTTTGGAAACTTTGGTACATAGCTCTTTTTCTAAATTGAGAAAACATACGCTTCAGGTCCTATTTGAGTCCACCTCCTGAACTTTAGCCGGCTAAACTTTAGTTTCTTTTTCTTCAAACAGGACAACCAAAAATCTCCTAAACTTTAGCTAGCTGATCTTCTAATGTTTAGACCACCATTCATATCAACCCTCCTAAAAACTCCTAAACTTAGAAAAAAAACAACAAAATTCAAAACTAATTCTCCTCACAAGGTAGAAAAAGATTAGGAGGAAAAACTTTTGTTAATAGACATGTTCACTTTTTGATTAGCCAACAACTTAGCCATAGATCCAATTATGAGTCTCCTAAAATGTAGTTTTCTGACTAAGCTTTAATTGACTAAAATTTAGCCAGCTAGAGGATCAAACAGAGTACGCAATGCACACATTCACATGTTGGTTTCTGCACCGCTCTATACAACCTTACAAGCTGCCATTCTTCCGTGTGTTTCCATCCTTCCTTTTCTATGCTACCAGAGCACAAGGGTTCCCATCTCGTGCGCTTTTCTAGACAGGGACCCTAAAATTTTGCAAACCTTCCAATATCAGATTTTGCACCATTTGATCTCGATTGTTTTCGCAGTACAATCTTATTGTTCCAACGGTACACTTTTATTATTTCAACAACATATTTTCATTGCTCTAAAAATATGGCTGGAGCAAATGTCAAATTTCACACTGGAACTAGCAAGGGTGCTGTTATTTCCCTAACATTTGGTAATTGGATATTAGGAATTAACCTTTAGTAATATCGAAATTTAGGAATCGTGGTAAAAAAAGCAATTTGTTTATGGGATTCGGCGTCTGTATCTGGATTCTGGAGGCGGTGATCGACGTGCATGGTGTTGTTGTTGATACCTGCGACGGGGATCTCGATGGCGAATTCGGTGTAGCAGAAGACGGAGAGCATGGCGGAGACTCCCGAGACGGCGTACGAGACGACGACGGCGGGCCCGGCCACGTCCTTGGCCTCCTGCCCCGTGAGCACGAAGATGCCCGCCCCGATCGCGGCGCCGATGCCGAACCAGATGATGTCCCACCACGTCAGGCTGCGCTTCATGTCGGCGCCGCTGCGGCCGCGCACCTCGTGCAGCTCCGTCGAGTCCAGCGACCGCGCCGTCGCCCGCTCGCGCAGCCGCGGGCCTGTCTCCAGCAGCGCCCGCCTGTACGCCGACCAGCTCTTGAACGACTCCTCCGGGAACAGGGAGGCCACCCCCACGCCATGCTGCCTCCGCTGCTTCGAAGGGAGTTGGTTAACGAATAACGGGCCGGCCTAAGTTTTGGCAAGGGGCTAAGCATATATGTAGTGGGAGAGCGGCCGACCGGAGCAGTGCTCACCAGCAACTGTCAATATAGGCTGAAAACACATTAACGTGGGCATCATTTTCACGTCCACATCAGCAAGTAGGTAAGTTGTTTGTAGGTTCGTAGGTTCTTTTAAGTGTAGCATTACTCAGCTACCTAGGTGTGATTTCGGCCGTTGGATTTAGAACCGATGGTGAGTGAGGTACCGAATAAGAGCAAAGATACTATAAGCAAGCTTTACTTAAGCCAACAAGATATAACAGGATACATAAGAGAAGGACAACATGGAGAGGAAAAAACGTGAGAGAATCGAACGGGTGTTTCATGAGTCGTTGGTCGGCCTCATGCGGGCTGATGCGGTTCGTCCAAGAAAATCGGTGGCCCAAAACCAATAGTTGTGCGTTGCCTTAGAACAACTCCAACGAACTAGTTAAAATGTCACTTTATTCTGAATATGGCTATTATTTGCCAAAAAGCTATCTCCAACAGAATCTCTAAACTGCTTTAAAATTTTGCTCACTAGTCCTCCTGCAAACTTCGGTTAGTACATTTGGAGAGGTGGCTTTGCTCGAATCGAGTGCCCTTTCCCGCGCCAAAATCGCCGTGTACCCCTCTCGCATGCAAGCTCCCATGCCCAAGCTGCTGTGGCTCTGCCTGGTCTTTGCAAGCGTTCGTCCAAAATCGTCGCTCAAATAATCGGCATCGGCCTAGTTAGTGTGTTGTTGTCTTAGTTATACTTCACAGGGCCAACTGTATCGAAAGAATAATTAACCGTAAATACAACATATGTCAAATATGCGATTTTTGCAATACCACACCGTTACAATGATATTATCAGAACATGTGATAAAATTGCTTGGCATCCTCCAATTTTAACTGACCTGCAGGATGCATCACCTTCTTTTCTCTCTGATGAATAGTGAATGGAATTTCTGGCACAAACGTAGTAGCAGTGGATCAGAATTAGATTCAATGGCAAAGTTACCACTTACCAATAATGATCTCAGATTGGCCAATCTCAGCCCATCCCGTTTACGTACAGCAATAATCAAAGAAAGCGTACGTGTCCGGCTTCGATTCTACCTGAGATCAGCCAGAGGTGCACGTATTCAGCGGAAACAGACGCAATTAACGCCCAATTCGATCTTGGATTGCCGCACCTGAAGTCCTGAACAGACGCAAGTAACGCGCGCCATGCCCTCGTCGACGATGTCCTCGAGAGGATATCTTCCTCCTCCTCGACGCCGCCAACCTCGCCCGCGCCTATGCCTCCTGGCTCCTGCACATCCTTCCGCCGCATCATCTCCACCCCTGCTTCCTCCGCCGCTTCCGGTCCCTCCACTCCCCGCCCGTCCTCGGATTCATCGATAGCACCCACGCCGCCTACGACTACGACATACGATTCTACCAGGCCCAGCCGCCGCGCCGCGCCGCCCCGGCGGCTCGCGCGATCTGCCGATTTCACCTTATCCTTTCTCCTCGCCGAGTCCGATCGAAATCGAAAGACGTGGAGCGTCAGTGATGTCCGTGATGGCCTCATCCTCCTCGCCCGACCATCAATTGGGAGCAACATCTTTGATAGCTTCATGGTCTACGACCCCTTGCACCGCCGCCACATCCAAATTCCTCCCATCCCCGGTGACCTTGTGGCCTCAACATTGAACTGTGGCTTGAAACACGACGACGACCTTTCCGGCAGAAAGCCAGGCCGCTGTGTGACGGAACGCATGGAAGCTTTCTTAGGTCCAGATATCATGGATGAGAATGAAACGACTTCAGTCCAAGTGGTGAGCAACGTGCGGTCCCAATGCAAGGTCGCTGCCTTCATCTACTCTTCAGGTACCAAAAAATGGCGTTGTGCCACGTCTTTTGGAATTGAACCCTTCCAATGGATGATAGGATACGGTTCATGGTTGCGGCGCTGCAGCGGATGCAGTTGCTTCTTCTGGACATCCTCTAGTATTACAGAGATGCTGTTGCTTGACACGAACGAGATGAAATTCTCTGTTATCGATCTGCCGTCTGGATGCAAAGGAAAGGATAAAATCATTGCGGAGGTAGAGAAAGGCAGGTTTAGCTTATTTATTCTTAGTGGCTCCTCCATGTATCTCTATGCTATGACTTTGCAAGACAATGGTGTGGGGTCAAAAGACCGTTTTCCATGTATTCCAAATGTATTTTTGTTAATCTCATTTTTACATGCACTTTGCATTACACTCTTGATTAGGCCAGTGAGCCTCCTGAACATCCGGCGGAGGGAGTAGATGATCCTAATATTGTAACCTTTTTCAATCCACATATCTGTAAGGAGTTCTCAAATACCAAAGACATAGAGTTACAGACATATGGCAACCTTTTGCTGTTTTGCAAGAAATCCACTGTTAAACTTGTCAACTTTTCCGTAGAGCTTATAGTTCCTAAATCGATAACATGATGAAGAATCCCTGAAAAAACATCCTACTTTAAAGATAAAGAATTCCTGAAAAAAAATCTATATATCAACTATAATGTTAAAGTTTTAAATCAATAAACATGCATGCTCGAATACGTTTGAGTTTCAATTTACGGAACGCAAAACTCCGCGTGCCCTCTCTGCTCAGCAGCCCGTGTACGTTTCGGCCTTTGAAAGGTTGTGGCCTGGCCTATTTCAGCCCAACCCGTTTAACTATACAATCAGGAGATCGACCGGGCCGACTTCTGTTTGCGGCAAGCAGACCACGCGACGTACTCGCCGCCGGCGAGTCCGGCCGCCGTGCGCGGCCCCATGGCGCAGCCGATCCTCCCCGACGTCGTTCTGGAGGACATCTTCCTCCGCCTAGACGGTGCGGCGGATCTCGCCCGCCTCTACGCCGCCTGCACCACCTTCCGCCGCGTCGTCTCCGGCCGCCGGTTCCTCCGACGCTTCCGGTCCGTCCACCCGCCGCCCGTCCTCGGGTTCCTCGATTTCTTCAGACGCAACTGCCTCGAAGGCGCCGGCGCGTTCCAGCCCGCCCAGCCGCCGCACCGCTCCGCCAAGGGTGTTTCCTAGTTTGATTTCGTAGGTTACAAATAGAGTCCTGGTTTATCTCTAGATCATTACTTGGTCGTCAAGGCATGTAATAGGCTTTATATACTTGATCAATGAGTCAATAACGCTGCAGCTCCCGCAGCACCAAAACCCATCTATTGTCGTTTTTTTCTTTTCCTGAATTTGGTTCGACAGTAGCGATTTCAACAATTGGTAATCAGAGCTAGGGGTTCATAGTTGTTCAGGATGGTGGGAACTCTTCCGGCGGACGACGGCTCGCATCGCTCACGCACGCCTGAAGGGTCTAGGCGCGGCTCGCAATCTCCATCGCCAAGACGTCGACGCGGCACCCGTCGCTCCGTCGTGCAGCGTGTGATCAAGGAGGTCGGCGGCGCAGGCACGTTCCCAATCTTGACCAAGTTGAACTATAGCGACTGGTCCTTGGTGATGAAGGTGAAGCTCCAAGCCCGCGGTCTGTGGGAGGCCGTGGAATTCGGTGAATGCGACGAACAGGTAGATCGCATGGCCCTGGAAGCAATCTTGCTCGGGCTCCCAGCGGAGATGCAGGCGACCACTGCTGTGAAGGCCTCCGCGCAGGGAGGCGTGGGAGGCGCTTCGTAAGGTGCGCATTGGCGACGAGCGCACGCGCAAGTCCAATGCGCAAGCTGTGCGGACGCAGTATGAGAAGCTCGCTTCCGCGATGAGGAAACGGTTGATGATTTCGTCGTGAGGATGGAGGGACTTGTGACCCAGCTTGCTGTCCTAGGTGATCCGGAGCCAGCACACAAGGTAGTTGAGAGGTATCTTCGCCTAGTGCCGAGGAAGTACAACCAGGTGGTCGTGTCGATTGAGACCTTATTGGATATCTCCACCCTATCCGTCAACGACATTACCAGCCGGCTCAAGGCAGCAGAGAACCGAGGTCCTGAAACGCTGGTAGCTGATTCTTCCGGTAAGCTGCTTCTTACGGAGGAACAATGGCTCGCACGTTCCAAGGAGAAGCAGGCTGGTGAGGGCACCTCCAAGTCTAAGCCCAAAAACGAGGCGACGCGGGCGAGAGGCAAGAAGAGCGGTGGCGCCAATGAGCCCCGAACCACGCCGCGTACGGATGTCTCTAGGGACGAATGCCGCAACTGTGGTCGCCTAGGACACCGGGCTAAGAATTGCCGCTCCGCAAAGCGTGAACGGGCACATCTGGTCCAAGAGGACGACGACGACGAGCCGGCGCTGCATCTAGCGGAGATCCTGGACCTCAATCTAGTTGACAGCGCCGTCCCGGTACATCTCGATGAGCCAAGAGCCAAAGCGTTCCTTGGTACTACGGATGACACGGGGAAGCTAGAAGGCTGGTACCTCGATACGGGGCGTCTAATCACATGACTGGTCGACTAGAGGCATTCTCTTGTCCGGACCGTGCTGTGGTGGGGGATGTGAAGTTTGGCGATGGCTCGGTGGTGCAAATTCGTGGACGAGGCACGGTTATCTTCGCAGGTCGGAACGGCGAACACAAGGCATTTGCCGGCGTATACTACATTCCGCGTTTGAAGAACTCCATAATCTCCCTTGGGCAGCTAGATGAAGGCGGTTCCAAGGTCGAGATTGAAGATGGCGTTATGAGAGTCCGGGACGGACAGCGGCGATTGCTTGTCAAGGCGCATCGCGGACGAACGCGGTTATACATTCTGCAGTTGTCCATAGCCAAACCGGTGAGTCTTGCTGCCAGGGCTGGAGCGGATGGTGCTTGGCTCTGGCATGATCGTTATGGTCACCTTGGTTTTGATGCACTCCGCCGGCCGGCGCGCGGTGACATGGTGCGTGGCCTCCCCGACATCGAACAGGTTGAGCAGTTGTGTGATACATGCGTCACTACCAAGCACAGGCGAGCTCCATTCCCTGTTCGGGCAAAGTTTCGTGCAAATTCTCCACTCGAGCTGGTCCACGGAGACTTGTGTGGCCCGGTGTCTCCAGCAACGCCCGGTGGACGAAGCTATTTCCTTCTCCTCGTGGATGACAAGACTCGCTACATGTGGCTTGAACTTTTGGGTGCTAAAAGCGATGCAGCTGAGGCCATCAAGAAGATCAAGACGTCGGCGGAAGTGTACAGCGGACAGCAGCTTCGCGTACTTCGCACCGACAATGGTGGTGAGTTCTCGTCGACCGAGTTCGCACAATTTTGTGCCGATGAAGGAGTGGAGCGACATTTCACGGCTCCATATACCCCACAACAAAACGGGGTCGTGGAGAGGAGAAACCAGACTGTGCTTGCAATGGCACGGGCACTTCGAAGCAGAGGCATGTTCCAGCTCGGTTTTGGGGAGAGGCAGTACACACCGCTGTTTTCCTCCTTAATCGTGCGCCGACGAGAAGCTTGGAGGGGATGACGCCGTATGAAGCATGGACGGGTCGTAAGCCTGCAGTAAGCTACTTGCGCACATTTGGTTGTCTTGCATATGTGAAAGACACTCGTCCGCAGCTGAAGAAATTAGAGGATCGTAGCCATGCTATGGTGTTCCTGGGCTATGCCGCTGGTGCCAAGGCATACAAGCTGTACAATCCCATCACTGGACGTGTTGTGGTGTCTCGTGACGTGATTTTTGATGAGACTGTTGGCTGGGACTGGGACAAGAGCGACAACGAGCAGCGAGCAGCAGCGGACTTCAACGTTAAGTTGCCGGTGCGTCGTGTTGTGATGACACGTCGTGCTGCCTCCCTGGACGGTTCTCTTGTGGACTCGCCGCGGCACGCACCAAGCCGAGCTCCGAGTGTTGTTTCGCCGGCAACACCTCCTCCGGCGCCTCCCGTCGAGGAGCCGCCGTCGCCAGTTTTTGTCACGCCACTGCCAAATGATGAAGAACGTCTTGATGCTGATCATGGCGATGCTCCAGCTCGTTACCGTCTTATAGACGACGTACTGGGCGTAGGCGAGCCTCCTGGTAAGGCGGTGCGGCTTGTGGGTGACGAGCTCCATCTTGCAGGCACCGGTGAGCCGACCACGTTCGCCGAGGCTGATCGTGATGAAGCCTGGCGCGCAGCAATGCGAGAAGAGATGCGTTCGTTGAAGAGAACGAGACTTGGGAACTCGTTGACTTGCCGCGCGGACATCGAGCGATCGGACTGAAGTGGGTGTTTAAGTTGAAGCGCAACGAGGTTGGAGCTGTTGTGAAGCATAAGGCTCGCCTCGTCGCCAAAGGTTATGTGCAGCAGCCTGGCATTGACTACGATGATGCATTTGCGCCGGTAGCACGGATGGAGTCTGTGCGTCTATTGTTGGCTCTTGCTGCACAAGCAGATTGGCGGGTTCATCATATGGATGTCAAGTCTGTTTTTCTCAATGGACTGTTGCGTGAGGAGGTTTACGTTGTACAACCTCCTGGTTTCATGGTCACTGGACAGGAAGGCAAGGTGTTGCGCTTGCATAAAGCGTTATATGGCCTTCGTCAAGCCCCGCGTGCATGGAATGCACGCCTAGACAGCACGATGAAGCAGCTGGGGTTCAAGTAGAGTGCCCACGAGCATGGAGTCTACGGACGAGGTCGTGGTGTAGCGCGTCTGCTTGTTGGTGTCTATGTTGACGATCCGGTGATCACAGGTTCATCGGAGAAGGAGATTGAGCGCTTCAAGGAGGAAATGAAGGCTCAATTCAAAATGAGTGATCTTGGTTTGCTCACATTCTATCTTGGTATTGAGGTGAGGCAAGATCAAGACGGGATTGCAGCTAGTCAAGCAAGCTATGCTAAGAAGATATTGGAAGTGGCTGGGATGGCAAATTGCAATCCAGCTCACACACCAATGGAGAAGGGACTTCAATTGAGTCGTGATAGCACCAAGGCGGAGGTTGATGCAACATTGTATCGGCGCATTGTAGGGAGTTTGCGTTACCTGGTTCATACCCGACCGGACATAGCGTTTGCGGTCGGATATGTGAGCCGGTTTCTTCAACGGCCAACCGAGGAGCACATGATGGCTGTGAAGAGGATACTCCGCTATATTGCTGGCACAATAAACTATGGCTGCTACTTTAGACGCAGGTCGAGAGAATGTTCTGCTGATTGGTTTCAGTGATTCTGATTTCGCTGGCGACATTGACACACGGAAGAGCACATCTGGCACGATGTTTTTCCTTGGTGGCGGTCCAGTAAGTTGGCAGTCATTGAAGCAGCGCGTGGTTGCTCTGTCCTCATGCGAGGCGGAGTACGTAGCTGTCTCTGCGGCAGCTACTCAAGCAATTTGGTTGGCTCGGCTGTTGGGAGATTTCATTGGAGAAGATCCTGCAATGGTCGAGCTTAAGGTAGACAACATGTCGGCCTTGGCGCTATGCAAGAATCCAGTTCTACATGATCGAAGCAAACACATTGACGTTCGTCATCATTTTGTTCGAGATTGTGTGGAAGATGGAACTGTCAGCGTCAGTTACATTGGAACAAAGGACCAACTCGCAGACATACTCACAAAGGCACTTGGGCGAGTTCGTTTCCAGGAGCTTCGTGCAAGGATTGGAGTGGTCCAGATTGATCAAACGCGCAAGGATTAGGGGGAGATTGGTATATTGTTAGCTATTCCCTGCGTATTGTAAGTTAGAGAGTCTGTTTTTTGTAAAATTGTTTCCTAGTTTGATTTCGTAGGTTACAAATAGAGTCCTGGTTTATCTCTAGTTCATTACTTGGTCGTCAAGGCATGTAATAGGCTTTATATACTTGATCAATGAGTCAATAACGCTGCAGCTCCCGCAGCACCAAAACCCATCTATTGTCGTTTTTTTCTTTTCCTGAATTTGGTTCGACAGTAGCGATTTCAACAAAGGGCGCTCTCGCCCTCGCGCATGCCGCAGACTTCACGTTCGCCTTCCTCCCCGACCCCGGGAGCTGGAGCGTCCGCGACGCCCGTGATGGTCGCGTTCTCATGTCCAGGGGCGCAGCCATGATGGGGTGCAACACAGAGGTAGGCATCCGGTTCACCGCCGAGGAACTTGTGGTCTGCGACCCCTTACACCGCCGCTACATCCAGATTCCTTCCATCCCCGGCGATCTAGCGACCTCTGCGGGGTACTGCGGCTCGGAAGAATTCAAGCCCTTCTTTGATCCCATCCGCGAGGAGGAGGAGGAATCGTCAATACGAGTGATCTGCATTGTGCAATCCAAATCAAAGGTTGGGACCTTCATCTACTCTTCTACTACTGGAAATTGGCGATACGCCACGTCTTTTGGCATTGAGGCATACGAGTGGCTGAAATTACCTAAACTGATGAGGCGCCACTACGCCCACGGCTGCTTCTACTGGGCTGATTTTTACTGGAAGCACATGCTGGTGCTTGACACACAAGAGATGGAATTCTCTGTCATCGACATGCCACCTGAAATCAAGGGGGACTTCAAAACCATTGTGGAGATAAGAGAAGACATGCTTGGTTTGGTAGTTATTGCTGGTCGCGTGTTGCACATTTATGTTAAGAGCTTGCAAGATGATGGCGTCGGCGATAATGACTGGTGGCACAGCAGAGAAATTGCTTTGCCCAATTTTCACTTTTCACTGACTAGTACAGTTAAGGGCTACATACTCCTACGAGGGATTCTGCGGGACTATTCTGAGTTCTGGAACTTTTTTGACAATAAGCCAGATGCATACTATTTTACACTGGACCTCAAGACATTTGAGATTGAGAGGCTATCACTACCGGAGAACGAGAAGCTGCCGTGTGTCAAAGTTTTCGCCGTGTGCCAAGTCACGGGCACACGGCGAATGGCCTATATGCCGTGTGCCAAGGGACGCGGCACACGGCATAAAACAAACACACAGCAGCTTACTTTTCGCCGTGAGCCGGACGACGGACACACGGCAAACATACATCGTCACCGTGTGTCCGGCTCACGACACACGGCGACCCAAACAGGACAGCAACGGCCGTCGCGAGCCGTTAGACATCTGGTCTTTGCCGTGTGCCGCAGAATGGGCACACGGCAAATAGTGCATTTTGCCGTGTGCTACGGTACCGAGCACACGGCAAATGGAGCATTTTGCCGTGTGCCTGGCCATGGCACACGGCAAACTACACATGTTTTTTTTTAATTTCACATCTCCAACAATTTTCCATGTTCATGTACATGGTTTGAATGACAATGTTTCAATTTGGGTTGTTTCGCACCATTTCTTCTATATTTAACTAATTTATTTTGTTTACAAGATTTATTTAAAATAAGTGAATTTTGAACTGCAAGTACATGAAATAATAGACAAAAATGCATCACAAAATGATATTCATAATATTTATACTAATTTAACACAATATGCGGTAGTGCTAATGAAATTTTGAAAAATCCTATTTCACGAAACATTACATTGATCATTGGATGAAATACTTTTTAAATTCTACAAAATTCATACTATGTCTGAAATTCCTGAAAATTGCTATAATATAATTTTAGCATATACCGATTATGTCATAAAGAGTTGAGTTGTTTTTACGC
The DNA here is from genome assembly GCA_031894775.1 of Chloris gayana. Taxonomy (NCBI): domain Eukaryota; kingdom Viridiplantae; phylum Streptophyta; class Magnoliopsida; order Poales; family Poaceae; genus Chloris; species Chloris gayana. The sequence goes on from JAUNZO010004333.1 coordinate 29,608, forward strand.
ATTTGGTCACGGACGACGTGTACAACGTGAATGTCTTCCATAAACTTCCATATAGGTTTAGATAGATAAGATAAGGTCGTGTAGGTTTTGAAAAAAATTTGGACTTGTATATAGGTTTTCACTTTCAAATGAATTTATACTTCCATATAGCTCAAAATTTACACTGCCATATAGGTTTTCAAATGAATTTAACAAAAACATTATCTATGGAACAATAATTTTGAAAATAAAATTCGTCGTGCGTCCTGCGCGTAGCACACGGCGAAATGCATTCTTTGCCGTGTGCCCCTCCCTAGGCACACGGCAAACCGCGGGAAAAAAAAAGAGTCCAATGTTTGCCGTGTGCCCCACCCTAGGCACACGGCAAACTTGTCCTAAAGCCTGGCCCACCACTGTCCGGGAAGCGTGAAAAAAAAGAAGCGGGAAGCCTTTGCCGTGTGCCCCGGGATGCGGCACACGGCGAAAGCAGGGTTTGCCGTGTGCCGTGGATCCGGCACACGGCGAAGCCGCGTTTGCCGTGTGCCGTAGATCTTGGCACACGGCGAACGCGTCCTATCTACTCACACACCCGCGGCTCTCTTCTCTCTTCTCTCACTCTCTCACTCTCTCACTCTCTCACGTCCGCCCCGCACCGGCCACCCGCCGTCGCCGCCCGCGCTAGCCGTCGCCGGCCGTGCCACCCGCCGCCTGCCCTCCGGCCCGCGGCCGCGCCCGTCGCGCCCGCCGCCCGCCCGCGGCACCCCCGCCCGCCGGTGTCGCCGAGCGGCGCGGCCCGCCGGGCCCGCGGCCGTTGCGTGCGCCCCGCGGCCTGCCCCGCCCGCCCGCCGGTGGCCCGAGCGGCACGCCCGTGCCCCGCCTCGCGCATCGGCCGCTCGTGCCCCGCCCCGCACGCCGGTCGGCGCCGAGCCCGCGCCCCGGCCGTGTCGTCGCACTCGCCGGCCGTGAGCCTGCCCCGCCCCACGATTTGTGAGACCTGCCGTGCTAGGTGAGCCTTACCGGCCATAGCCTTTGTGTTTTGATTCGGATAATAATGTTGGATCGAGATTCGACACTAGATGATAATGGCATTCGGAGATGAACATAATGTTGTGAATTGACTGTGGTAGTGAGGCAATAGAATAGGTTACTTTGGTTGTAGTTGTAGTGAGACAGTAGAACAGTAGAATAAGATTGCTCTATTATATATTTTTTATGCGAGCTCACTTATTAATATACATGTCAATTGGTTGTGGTTGTCGGCCATCGTGCCGTCGCTTTGTTTGCAGGTTTTGGAACCCTCAATGTTTAGGGTAGGTGCTGCCAAAATTTTTATTGATCATTCATATTTGTTTCATACTTTTTGCAGAGAAGCTTTCCAGAGAGGCGTTGTCCTTGACTCGTTGCTTCGCTGCATACTAAGGCGAGACAACACGACCCCTCCTTTCATTTTTTTTCTTAAGTCACGTAACCTAGTTAGGCGTCTCCCGTTCGAAAGAGATACGGTTGAAAATATGTATTTGTTTGCATATGTACGACCGTATCCGTTTCGAATTGTCCACGTTTTTGGACAGCCCGTGGATGTGTAGATGGGGTTAGTTTCCGTGCTCCACCCTAACCGAGACAGAGTTTCGGCATCACCCCTGTTGTTCTCCGGATACACAATCTCCTTGATAGGACGTGTATTTGGAGAACAGCGAGGAGGTGCTGTCGAAATTTTGTCTCGGATAGGGATGGAGCATGGAAGCTTACCCATCTACACATCCTCGAGTGGGATTAGGACCTATCTTTACCTATTAGGGCATGATAGATATCGCGTAGCTATATATGATTTCTATAACACCTATTGCGCTATGTTAAAGGATGGATAGTCGTGATTGGATGTACACGGGATGGCGGGGTAAGCGTGACTATACGAATGAGTTCATTTACAAGGTCCATGAATTCTTAAAAAAGGCATTTCAATCAGGACGGGGTAGAGCAATGTGCCCATGTGCCGAGTGTGAGAACAAGACATATCAAACACAATTAAAAATGGGTCAACACATTTGCAATAATGGATTTATGGCAAACTACACCCGTTGGATCTGCCATGGTGAAGCCCATCGAGCTAGGGACGAGGTCGTGAGGCAACGCATCGCAGAATATGATTCCGATGCCGGATGTGGAGACATGCTAGATGATTTTCATCACGCCCACTTTGATGAAGGACCTAGCCATGTTGGGGAGGAGCCGCCGAGCCTACCGCAAAAGCCTATTACGACATGTTGTCTTCGGCACGGAAACCATTTCACGACCATACGGATGTTTCTCAACTGGATGCTTGTCGGACGACTAATGGCTTTAAAATCTCAGCTTGGCATCGATCGAGACGGCTTTGATAATATGTTGACGGTTTTTGGTAGCCTCGCTTCCGAGTGGTCACAATCTGCCGCGCAACATGTATGAGTCTCAAAAGCTCCTTCGTGCACTTAAGATGCCGTACGAGCGGATACATGTCCGTCCTAACGGATGCGTCTTATTCAGGAAAGATAACTCGGAAAAAAATTATTGTCCTAAATGTAATTCCTCCAGGGTTCATTGAGGTAGATTCCAGTGATGGTCATAAGAGGCAACTCAAAATCCCCATGAAAATCCTACGAGTACCTTCCATTCGTACCGAGGATTCAACGCCGGATTTCATTTCTTGGTTCAAACAAAAGAGCCGAAATGATGCGTCAATGACTCGCCGAGCTGAGACAGGATAGCAAATGGATGTGAATATAGGGTAATGTTGTACAACGCCCGTGACGTAAATGGATATCGCTTTCACACTAAAAGATACGATGAAAGTCGGGCCAATCGGAGGACAACAAATTTCCAAGTTTGTACGAAAGCCGGTGATGGGGTCGAGTACTATGGAATAATTGAAGAAATATACGAACTCTCATTCATTGGTCGCAAACCTACGAAGCCTGTCGTATTCAAATGTCATGGGTTTGATCCTAACCAAGTACGACGGACACCTAGTATTGGACTAGTTGAAATTCGACAATCATCCGTCTATGCAGGAGACGATGTCTATATTGTGGCTCAACAAGCAACGCAAGTGTATTATCTCTCATACCCGTGCAAAACCGACGAACGTCTTCTAGGGTGGGACGTTGTGCACGAGGTATCGCCACACGGTAGACTACCTGTCCCAAATAATGAAGATTACAATATGGACCCTAAAACATATGACGGAGAATTCTTTCAAGAAGTTGGGTTACAAGGGCGTTTTGAGATAGACCTAACCGGAGCAATGGAAATGGAAGTAGACGAGGATAATGAAAGGGTTGATGTCGAGGATGATGAAAGAGGTGATGACGAGGACATCGGAGATGTAGTTTCCAATCCGAAGGACTTAAAATTACTTGAGAATTTACAATTAGGCATTCATGAGGTCATTCCTCCGCCGAGCATGTGCCGAATGTGATCTCGACATGTATGATAGTGATGATCGGTCGGACGATCCAATTAATCCCGATTGGGATGATTATTTCTAATAAATGTAAGCTACTATTATGTCTTAAATAATATATTTCTTTATATGTATGTTTGTAATTATGTCTTACTTATTTCATATGTGCTAACTGTTTTTCCGACTTCTTAATTCCGGGTGACCGGACAAAGATGGTGGGAGGTGTGCCGCAGCGACGGTGCACGTCCGTTTGGAGGAGACAGATGCCGGACTCGGATGTACCACTCGGGTCCACACGAGGCTTGGGTCGGGGAAGGGTGGTCCCAAGGGCAGCGGGAGCGAGTCGCTCTAAGTGCACCGGGAGCGGTGGCACTAAGGGTCGAGTGACTCGGAGTAGGTCCGTAGCACAACCTTCCCCGCCGGAGGCGAGAGGAGGAGGAGGGGGAGGAGGAGGAGGGGGAGGAGGAGGAGGAGGGGGACTCGGAAGAGGGGGCTCGGAGGAGGGGGAGGGCGAGGAGGGAGAGTCGGAGGAGGGGGACGGGCGGGAGGGTGAGGATGAGGGTGAGGGTGGGGAGGAGCAAGAGGGGGAGCAGGCGGAGCAGCAGCCTCATCGTGTGGGCTGCGGGGTCCTACGAGACTCCCAGACGGGCCGATACCTTTGTCCACGCGACCGGTTATTCGACCGAGTAATGCCATCGTAAGTAACTTCTAACTACTTCCTTCATTTGATAATGTGAAAATCTTTATTAATATCTAACTAATATTTTTTCATAATCACTTTTCGCAGGAGTTGGAAATTGATTACCCCGGGTAGTCATAAACGCAAGGTGAACGCCGTCCTTGGTGCTTTGGTCGGGCTGCACTTCCCAGGTCGGGTTCACATTGGTGAAAGGTACGAGCCGGCGTGGACTTGGGAGCACTACCGCGTCGCCACCGAGCAAATCGACGCATTCAACGGGTGCTCCGTCAACAAGGCGGATCGAGTGGTGTCGGAATTGTGGGTAAGTCTTTCTCGCTCTACACTTCATTCATTCCATTCATTGTACACTTATGCAATAAGAACTAAACACATTATGTCTACATGCAGGAATTCTACACTTGTGAGCCAGGGTACGAGGAGATGGCTAAGGTTGTGGCTAACAATCGATGTCGGAAGCTCGTGAAGGACATGCACTACGAGGCGCAAATTCGGTGCGTCATTAACTACTATGGCCATATCCTCCGTAAGAAGATAACCAAAGATGCGGCTAGGACTCGTGAAGCTCACACGGGAGCAATATTTACGGGTAAATATAGAGTTATCTCCGATTTAATGCATTGCTTCATTTGATTTTTTGACGTCTCTCATTTGTCCCGTGTAGGTGCCGGCGCCGTGGTGCCGTAATGACGATTTGTGCTGGGAACGCATAGTGGACAAGTGGTTCTCACCCGAGTGGGAGGAGATGCATAACGCTGGCCGAGCCCGGCGTGCGTTGATGCCTGGTCCATCGCACCACCGGGGCAGCCTTAGCAACGAGGAATACGAGCTCGATGGGTATGCGAGTCATTTATTTGTTTTATCTCATAATTATGCATAAATAGTAATGAACTTGTTATTTTGTTTGCAGTCCCGGTCACATGGAGGCGCTGAGTGTCCCGAGTTCGTGGGCTGGGCTATGGCCCACCGGAAAAAGGCTACTCGGGCCAGCTACGACCCCGAAAACCCTCCTTCGGCTTACAGACAACCCCTCCGTCTACTCCCGTATCACTTGCATATACGGAGGTGGGTAAGCAACTCTATGGCTCGAGTGGGATCCGACCGCCCACCCTATTGATGCTTGAGGTGGCCATGAGGGCGGGAGGAGGCAAGAAGCATGGCCGGTTGATTATAGGCGACGGCACTGTGGACACGAGCGGTTGCCCCACCCTCTCACGGATTCGAGCGAGGGACCCGGCCACCGCCCCGCCTATACGTCCACGCCGGACCGTCGCGAGCTGCAAGTGCGAGAGACTTGAGGTTATTTCTGTTTCACTAAACAATTATTCAATTTCTAATCATGTATTATCACTGCATTGTAACGAGTTCAATGGAAACTTTTGTAGGCCGAGCTCGCCGAAGAGAGAAGGCAGCGACAGGGAGGAATCGGCGCGACGAGCAGGGGGATATGGCCAACTTGTTTGCTTACATTGCCCAAATGCAAGCTGAGTTGGCAGCGGGACGACCACCGCCACTCGCCTCCAACTATGTCTCATATGTTTCCAGTCACTCCTCGGGTAATCAAGAAACATTGGTCAATTTATAATTACTTAGAGACTAAGATAACCTAGAGAATTAGATATTATAGAAACTTACAATCTTAACTAAAATGAGTATTCTCTGGTTTGCAAACTTTTCTACTTTTTATAGAACCTATCGGCGGCATCGAATGCCTCGGTGAACATGTCACCTACGTTGCCCCCGCAGCGGTTGTTCCCACAAGTGCCGCCGTTCGAGCCCTCACCCTTCGGCCCACCGACGTTCGAGCCACCACCCTTCGACCCACATCCGTGAAATCATGGTTTGTTGTACTCCTGGACGGCCTACGAATGTTATGTGTTGTTTGTGACGATATTTGTGATGTTGTGAGACAAACGGATGATATGTGTTTTATTTGCGATATATGTGTTGTGCGGTGATATGTGCGATGAATTGATGATGATGTGATATATTTCTACTGTGTTTGATATATGTTCTATTTGAAATGTTAAATGAGGTATCCGGGGCTAAAAAAACAGAAAAAAATTTGGCTACGAGATGGTCGTTTTGCCGTGTGCCGGAGGCTGGCACACGGCAAAGTGACCATACTGGGAATTCGTAGTGGTCACTTTGCCGTGTGCCGGATGCAGCACACGGCAAAGTGACCAAATCTTCGCCGTGTGCCACGTCCCTGGGCACACGGCAAAGCTAGATGATTCGCCGTGTGCCGCGCCGTTGGGCACACGGCGAAGTACAGAATCTTCGCCGTGTGCCACGTCCCTGGGCACACGGCAAAGAACAAAATAGGTCGCCGTGTGCTGGATGGCGGGCACACGGCAAAAGGACGTGACGGCACTGTTATGTTTGCCGTGTGCTTGATGCGGCACACGGCAAACACTTCGCCGTGTGCCCGTGCTCCGGCACACGGCGAAGGTGGCTTTGCCGTCAGGCGCAGTCGCCGTCGGGCTTTCGCCGTGGGCCACCTACGGCAAAGATCTTCGCCGTGTGCTAGAGGCTCTTCGCCGTGTGCCGCGGGCACACGGCAACAACGTGATTTCCGGTAGTG
>JAUNZO010004334.1:0-24827 GCA_031894775.1 Chloris gayana
TTTTCCTTCGCTGCTTCTCCCGACATTTCCTTCTTTGGCTCTTCTCCGGAAAAGTATTACAACGCGTACATGAATTATTGGGACTGCTAGGTGACTAAAAATATTTCATTTTAAAAAATAATAATAAAGAAACATTTCTTAAAGAATTAAAAAGCAAAATATCCATTTCTAAGTCACAACAAGACTTTACAGTCAACTCTGGCTTTTGAAAGACATACAAGAAAAATATCCACAGTGGCGGTGGCGTTGTTCGTCGGTGGAGCCGTCGCTCTCCACACCGGCGCCGCGGCCCGGTGTGCAGAAGCCTTATCATGAGGTCCGCGGGGACGCTGCAGTTGAAGTTCCTTGGTGGAGCTCCTGCATCGCCGGCGCTGGCGTCACGGAGGCAAGGAACGCGGAGGCTAGGCTGCTGTATGGGAGGAACGGCGTGGAGGTGGCCGCGTCACACGTCAGGAGGATGTCGCAGTCGCCGGAGAAGCCGAACAGGGTACGGGACGATGGTTTCGCCGCACTGGCGGTTAATTGCACGCACCCTATCATCATCGCCGGCGGCAGCCGCTTGTAAGGTTGCAACGGTACCGCCGGCGAGCAGGAAGAAAAGGAGGACGAGGTGATGCATGTTTGCTGCTACGCGCCCGTGCCGCCTTGCGCACTGAACCCGGTCACGGGTGCCAGCTCCAACAGGCTTTTTATTTTCCTTCGATGGCTCTCCCGACATTTCCTGATTTGGCTCTTCTTCGGAAAAGTATTACAACGCGTAGGCTCTTATTGAGACTGTGCCAAGTGACTGAAAATATTCCGTTTGAAAATTAAAGTAACAAATTCTTACAGATTTAAAAAGCAAAATATTAATTTCTAACTTGCAAGACAAAAACAAAAACAAAACCCGTGTTAGGATAATCAATGACTCCCTAGTAAAATACTCCTAGTACAAAAACAAAAACAACTGAAAACCGTAACCAGTTTGATATCACAAATTTTTACTCCAGTACTGATGTTTGGGTCAGTAACACTAACTAGTTAGTATTGAACAAGTCATAGTTACAGTGTGAACGACGTCCCTATCAGATCAAGACTTCACAGGCAACTCTCACGTTGTAACGTATCGGGAGGGATATGGTCTGCATGAAAATCCATGCGATGATTAGTTTCCTAGCAAATTCAGGGTGATGCAGAACAAAGAACAAACCGATTGATGGACTGTGAACGATAAAGTCTCCAACAGCTCCAATTAAAATTGAGTAACCACTAAACAGCGAACATTCCATTATTTCTATATGCGTAAAAGTGCATGAAAAGTAAAGTTCAAATTATTGTGTTTGCTGTTATAAAAAAATTTATTGTGTTTGCTTGATCTCGGCTTTCTACACTTAGTTGACAGGGATCGGAAAAAAGGGCAAAACATTAAGATTACACCAAAGAAAGGTGGCGAAACTGTGATGAAAATCAAGGATAATGATGGTTGACTGTTGTAGCTGTGACTGAAATGATTGATCACCATTCACCAAGGGATTTCCTGACCATCCCATGCGAAGAACTTGCCGTTGTCGCTTTTCTTGGTGTTGTCAATGACAGATAGAAGCTTCTGTACTGAGAACTCTCTCGTGAAGAGCTTACCCTTGGGGACATTTCTTTGGAATGGCCTAGAGAGGTCTGTGTCCACTGTTCCTGGATGCAGCAAGATGCAGGCGATGTTGTCCTTCCTGCCAAACTCGACTGATATAGTCTTCGTCACTGCATAAGACAACCAAAGAAACCCATGAAACAAATCAAGAACTGCCATTTGTAACTACTTGTGTGGAGCACCGAGGCCTCTGCGTTGTGTAAACTATTCCTCCTTCTATAAATCAGAGATGTGCAGCTCTCGTGCTTATTCGAGAAAAAAAACTATTTAAAAACCAAATGCTTAAAATGCTGATGTGATGCAATTGTCACGGTGATAGGTTCAGCATGCAGAGCAGTTTAGTGGGACAAGAATGAAGCACTTCTTCACTTACACTGATTCAGTGCGGTTTTAGAAGCCCTGTATGAATGCCAGCCTCCCAAACCATTGTCTCCTATCGAACTGACTCTAGCGCTCATGTTCGCAACCAAAGAGAAGCCTCGCCCTGTCTCAGAGCGACCTCCAATCTTCAGTAATGGCCACATGTGCTGACAAGGACCAATTGGATAAATTTGAGACTCTAGCATAGGCAGTTAGTCTCAATGACCAACAAGCAGAATGCTGCCACAACAACAATCCATGACAAATACGAAGCAGTGAGTTGTTCTACCTTGATCACTAAGATTGGGCCGACTGCATTCACCTCATACGTCAGAAGCAAGGATGACTTCTGAACTTTGCTCAATGTGGTCTCTGTAACACAGAAATTAAGAAGCCTGATTTCAGACAGGTCAGAGGGACACCAAAGCAAGCTGGAACATTGTGCTCAAGCCTGATCAACATAGACTCGACCTGGTTGCAGCACATTTGGGATCGACAGGATGCCAGAGGCATTGATCAGCAGGTCCAGAGACCCATGGCTCTCCCCAATCGTAGCTGCGGCAGCCTGTGATGGAAGAACCAGACATGGTACATTAATCATTACCTTGACTTTACTATAACTGGTGAGTATAAACATTCAGTTCCTATCAACTAGCTAAATAAGATGATTCGCAGCCTGTGTTGGTCCATATCACAATACACAAGTGCACATAAGCAAAGACAGATTTCTTCCATTTCTCTAGGGATGCCAAGTAGTTCTTTTCCACATTGCCAACCAGCACAAAAACCAGCGAGAAGGGATCAATTACACACCTCGATAGTGCTCTCGTCAGTGACATCGAGAGGCAGCACGGTGAGGCGCCCCGGCGCGTGCTCCTCCTTCAGCTTGAGGAGCTCCGTGGCCGACTCCGGCGCGCGGCACGTGGCGACGACGCGGCCCTGCTCGCTCCTCCGCAGTAGCTGCCGAACCTGTATCCGATCGAGAACAAGAAAATATCACAACGCAATCCAAACGAATTGGTTGGGGCGAATCGTAAATACGGCGAAATTGAGGGGCAATTGCGGACAAGGCGAAATGGGGATGGGATGGGGATTGGGGACTCACAAACTCGAGGCCGATCCCTCGCGACGCGCCCTGCACCATGGACACGCCACCGCCCGCGCCGCCGGCGGCGGCCGAGGTGGAGAACACCCTCGCGGCCACCGCCAGCCTCGCTGCCGCTGCCGCCATCGTTACTCCTCTCATCTGCAGACTCGGATGCGCCGCGCTGCTACGCCCTTTATCCCTCCCTTGCAACCTCGCGTCGATCCTCGCTTGCTGCCGAGTAATGCGAGGGGAGGTGGTTGGATTTGCGGAGTAATGGCGATGGCGTGCTCGTGAGGTGGTTTCCATGGCTGAACGGCGGTACACGTATTCCTCTCTCCCCTTCCCTCCTTTACCTTGTGCTGGTATGGACTTGGGCTTTATGGGCCGGTGTTTCCTTCTTGTGGAGGCAGGACGTTATGCGCAATTAGGCCCATGAAGGGGCGAAGCTGGTGCTCTCTGCTCTCAGTCTTTTGATCCGTGCTACCTGCAGAGTGCGTCATCTGCATCCATTCCATGGAGTGTTAAAGTAGGATTTTTTTTAAAAAAGAGGCGAAGCTGCACCTCTGTCAGTATCGACCTGTGCTACCTGCAGAATGCATCATCTGCATATTTCCTTGCCTCAAAAGAAAGTTTTAAAATAGCAATACTTTTTCCTCCTGAAATCATCCCAGTGTTTATTTACTTTCAAAAACTACAGCCGGTTTCAATCTCAATCCGTCCAACAGCTGTTCCCTTCGGCATAAAGACTAATGAAACCTGGCAAAATCTTAAAGTTCATATACCAACAAACCAACCGTTCCACCTAACCTGTTCTCTATTGACAAGAAGCAAGCACACCAAGAGCAGATCCCTTTTCCTTCCCGTTCACCGGCGCTAATAATGGCGCGAGGGACAAGGGGAACACAGAATCCTAGTAGTTTGTCCAGACAATTTATATTATCTCTGTTATGTTTGTTAATGCGACAGGGACTGTGCAACAAAGTGTGTTGAGATGTGCTTGCTAGCTAGCTGCTCATTAGGTGGCCGGTCTCGTTGCAAATCTGCCTGCCTGTCTAACACATTAGCTGCTAACCTATCTAGATAGCTGTACCTCATCAGATAGCTTTGTTTACATTCTTTAATCTTGTTGCCGAGGTTTGTTTTTTGAGTTGCAAATTCATCCTTGAAACTACTATTTTTCTCAATATAGAAAGCTGGCAAAGTAACACGCGTTCAGTTACATGGATGAATGAACAATTTTGCAATTTTTAGATCATCATGGAAACAAACTGAAGAAGCCTGATGATCTCTGACTGATGTATCTCTAATGTACATCACAAACTTGAGGAACAACTGCACGAATCCATCTACAGAGGAGAGCTACTACAAGCCGCGGCCGTGGAGACGGAGAAGAAATCTTTGATTTCTCTCGCAATCATAACAAACGAAGAAAACAAATGCAGAACCATCAAGACTGGTTAAACGAGTTAACGTCGGTCATCAGCAGGCGTAGAGCTGCGCCAGCTCCCTCACGGCGTCGGCGTCGTCGCCGGCGCCGGCGCGGAGGTCGGCGGCGTTGTCGAGCATCCAGAGCAGGTGGTCGAACAGCACCACCTCGCAGTTCACGGCGATCGGCTTGCCGCCGATGCCGCCGCCGCCGCCGGAGCCGTCGATGAGCGCGGCGATCAGCGGGTGGCTGAGGTGCGCGGCGCTGATCACGTACCGCCGCCGCGAGCTGCCCACGAACACCACTGCCGCGCCGGCCTCGACAGATTCCGCCGCCGCGTCGTCGTCGTCGCCGTCGGCCGGGGCTGCCGCGGCGTCCCTGGTGGACATGGAGCGGAGGTTGCAGTAGGACAAGGAGCCGCTCCTGCTCGTCCGCCCTGCTGCGACCCGCGACAGGCTCTTGCACTTGCGCAGCACCACATTCTTGAACCTGTTCATCTACCCAAATTAATCAAGCAGCTTCACTGACAACCTAAGAGACGCACGCACAAACCGGAGGCAGTTTAACTCTCGTGGTTCAGACAAGGTCTCGGCAACGGCGATGGCGACATGGCAAATCTGGCGTGTGTCTGCGTGAGCTAATTGATCTAGCCGCGCGCATATAGGCGCGTGTGTTGGCGATGAGGGTGGCACGTCGTTGTGGGCAAGCAATTAGTAAGTGAGGACGCTAGCTGGGCGGTCACCACACTTGGCTCCGTCGTCATTGGCTTTTGGTTTTGGTTAGTGTGTGTTGGGATTGGACCCATGCAACTTGAAGTTGGCCTAATCCTCAACTGCTGTTGGCGCGTAGATACGCTCCGATTTGCATGGGGCCGGGCCATGCATGCATATATCGTTGGGGTTGAGCGTCACCTTTAGACGACGCCATTATTAGGGGCTCTCCGCTTTTTTCCTGATAATATGTATCTTTCCGAAAGCTACGGCTCGATCTAATCTACCTAAAGGGCGACTTTGCTGGATCATATATATGCCTTTATCAAACCTCTAAGCGACGACTCCGGTACGATGTGATAAGTCAGACCGTCAGAGGTACACAATGCAGATTGATGATCTGAAGTTTTTTCTTGAAAAAAGCAGTGAAACGCAGAAAAGGCTGGCTTTGTTATACTGTTAAGCAACAAGCCACCAAGCAATGCAGATATATAGAGCTTACAGCATATTGATTCACAGGCTCGCCAGCCTGTTGGTTACAGAAGACTACTGCTTGATCGATCAATATTCAATACAGCAACTGGCAATTAACAATTCCACATCAAGCCGCATGTGAGCCGTGCTCTACCGAAGAGAACAAAATGGTGTCATCAATAGACACGACACAAAGGTGTGTAGAGCCTTATCCTGCACAAAGGACCCACAAGTCAGTGGCAGATTATGCGTATCAGTTGACTAGTCGTCGTCAGCTGGGCCAACGGCGGGGCTGCTCGCAGCGGAGAGGCAACCGCACATGACAGGCCTGCGCTTTTGAAAAGACTGCGTTGCGCCGCCCGTCCTGCACGGATCTTGATGCCGTGTGCAAACCACCGCCTGTCTAGCTAAGCTCCGAGCCCACGAATGTTTTTGGTCTCCGAGTGACGCCTCGTGTACTGATAACTAGCTCGTAACTTAATACATCATGCCGTTTAAGAATCGGCACATACGAATTGCTTAACTTTTAGTTTCAAGAATGACATAGTACGAATTTGCCTTCGAGATCATCATCAGGTTGCGCAAATTGATTCTACTTTATGCGCCCAGTTTGGTGTGCATCTTATATATTAATTAGGGCCAGGCTATTGCTTCGGAGTTTGGACAAGAGATACTCCCTCCGTTCGAGAATATAAGGATTTGTTGACTTTCTGGTTTTTCATTTGATCATTCGTCTTATTCAAAATATTTATACAGATATAAAATTAAAGAAGACGTACTTAAAATATACTTGGGAATCAAGTATATTATAACAAAATATATAAAATTTTAACAAATTTTTTGAGTAAGACGAATAATCAAACATGACATCCGAAAGTCAATAAATGCTTATATTTCTGGACGGAGGGAGTACGTACGGAGAAGAGGGAATTACAACCTGTGATTAGCAGCTATCAAAGGCACTCAACCCACGCTTACAATCTACGGAAGCAAGGGGTCCATCACACAGCTCATGAAACGGCAAATGTTTAAGCTCTACGAAATCAGATTCAGGTACAGTTCACCAATGCACTAATGCTTAGTCTTTCCAAGTTTCGGTAGGTAAACCACTTGCTAAAATGAACTAGTAATAGATAACCCTACGACCTTTTGTCTTTTGCAAATTTTACCCTCCCATAACTTTCCATTTTTGAAAAGTTTTGTTCATTGTTTGTACTAGTAATTTTTTAACACAAACTTCGCGGCAAACTTCTAACCCAAACTTTACAATAAACTTTCAATGAAACTTTTAGGTAGACTTTGAGCAAAATTTTGAAGTAAACTTTTGTCAATTTCTTTTTTTTTTAAAAAAATTATCTACCATCATGAAACCCATCAGGCAGGCTCAAACTAACACCTAGAGTCCAATATATACATACATTTTGGTACATTATGTAGTAAATCTATAATGGTAAATGAAAGTGGTTATTTTTGTGAATAAAAGGCCCTTTTAACTCAGTGGTAGAGTAATGCTATGGTAAAGCATAAGTCATCAGTTCAAATATGATAAAGGCATTTTCCCTCGGTAGTAGAGTATCCCATGTGGGTCCCATTGCATAATGGTGCCACCACATGTGGGACCAACTCGCGTGGATGAAAGTTCATATAACCACACATCTCTCATACGTTACAATGCCAGCCTACCCTACACAGTCATGCCCCGACAGGCATGTCCTGACAGATGACATCGTTCGGACTAAAGTATGACTTATTCAATCCTATCTAAGAAAATATTAGTGTAATTTCATCAATTAGCATTACTGCCAGAAACGTTAGAATTGTTCTTCATTTCGAAAAAATAATGTGTGTACAGATAGTCGCTTTTTAGCAGGCTATGAATTGCACAATATTTGAACTCAAAATTTTCGGTATCAAACGTAATAAATGAAGTATTTTATTTTACAATAAATCTGTGGAAAGGAATAGCGCCATATAAATGTCGAGTTGATTGTAGATCCAAATGCAGTAACCAGTAGCTTTGATGTTGGGGAAATATTCTATGCAAAAGGGTAAATCCCTGCAATGGTGCAAAAAAACATCAGTCCGTGGGATTTCCATCCAACACGTTATCTGCTTCCCACTGTTCAACAAACGTTGTTTCACATAACCCCCTTACAAAGATTTACATCTCGCGAAACAAAGCTGTCTCGTCTTCTCCAACCATCATGTCCCTGGCCGATTGAAGAGCCATCGTTCCCCAATCTTATCTGATGTGTTAGTTAGGGATTGAAGCGCCATCACCTGGTCTGCTATTCCGAATGCGAGAACGGATCCCGTTCGCCGGAACGGACGCATTCATGTGCTGCTGGAGATCGGTATATCCTGGTGTGCCTGCGGCTTGCACACTACAATGCCAGCATGAAACTGAAACATGGAAAGAAATGTGATTCAGCGATTGCGGCGAGGCACACCATTTTAATTTCAAGCATTTTCAGCTCTGCCTTCCAAGAACAACGTTTGACAAGTGGATTCTTCAATGTTTGTTCTTCTATCAAAATTTCATTGCCGGAGTTCAAAAGTATCTAATGATTATGTACCTTCAGTTGAATAATCTCAGAAATTATACAGCGTTTGTTTTGATAAATCCAATAATTGGTGACGATCGTGTTTAATTTTCAAATCGGTTAATATTGAAAAGTGGGTTGTCTTACAATAATCGAAGTGATGGCAATCTAGTAATCAAAGTAATGTGTCCTCTGAAAATTGCTACCACTATCTTTCAAGACAACAATTATCAAGAAACATCCTTAGAGTCGAGCAACAACAAGCGGTGTTGCATGGGGATGACAGGGATGGTGCGGGACCTGCAAGACTAAATGGTGTTGCCAC
Organism: Chloris gayana; assembly: GCA_031894775.1. Taxonomy (NCBI): domain Eukaryota; kingdom Viridiplantae; phylum Streptophyta; class Magnoliopsida; order Poales; family Poaceae; genus Chloris; species Chloris gayana. Next base: position 8,550 of record JAUNZO010004334.1, read on the forward strand.
GCCTCCGTGGCTGTAGATGGCCTGGATGCGGGAGAGGAGTTTCAATTCGAGGCTAAATCCCAATGGTCATGGCCACCGCTGTTGAGCCCTGGAATTGGGTCATGCACCGACATCGAAGGAAGACCTCGGATGGCGCGGCGGGGCTAGCGGTTGGAGTTGGAGAAGACAACACGGTTCGATTGTCGATATGTAAATCTTTGTAGGGGGATTTTACAAAAATATGTTTGCTGAACGGTGGGAGGCAGTCAAGCTGTTCGATGGGAATCCCACGGAGGGAGATCCTTTTTGCACCATTGTACGGATTTATCCTTTTGCACAGAATATTTCCCCAGCTTTGATTGCAACACTAATTAAATTTTGAATTTTTAGTTACTTATACGCACAACCCCAATAATTTTCTGAATAGCCAAAAAATGAAATGTTAGTTATCAATAAAAAGGGGATAATTGCAAAAATCCCTCCACAAGTCATTCAGAATTTAAGATTCACACTCATAAGTTATTATGTTATAAATACCCACCCACCCACCCATTAGACTTTATTGAAAAAACGACCTCAATTCACACATGTTTAATCGATACAACCTATTTTTACTCATTTTGAATGGTTGATGGTGTTTGTATTAATCTTATTATATTTCAAAAATATAATATTTTCATACTTTGGTAGAATTTGAAAAAAAGAAACAAATTAGAGGTTAGTCGATGATCCTAGAGTTTGATATCTGGAAAAATTATTAATGAAAATAAGATGATTATAAATCATTCAAAAAATATTTTTAAGAAAATATCATCCAAAAACATAAAGAATGTGAAAATTATTTAAATTACATATGAATTTATATAAGCCAAAACATATAAAATTGATTAAGCATGTCCATATTAGGGTGGTTTTGTAACAAAATTCGGTGGATCGGTGTGAATTTGCAATAAAATGACTTACGGTGAGAATCTCAAACTCAAGGTGAGATACAGAGACAATTAACCCATATAAAAAAGAGAATGAAATGTCAAGAGAAGCACCAAGAAAAAGAAACGTGACGGCCGCGCGCAAAGAAAGATGTGAATCTAAACTACTTTCATATCTTACCTTGAATGTATAGCCATCCATTTGATGCGTTTGATCGAAGTGAGATCATTCCATCTAACCACACAAATGCTTAATCTAATCGAAACTAATAAAGAAGGAGGACCCACTTCAGTTATCTTAAGGAATATATATACCCACCAACACTCCTTCATCTATGGCGTGTGCCGAAACACGGCACGGACCCAAATACACACGGTAAAGTCTTTGTTGTGTGTTGCACGGTATAGATGAGACGGCAAAATCGCCGTCGGCAAACAGATCTTTACCGTGTGCTTTTTATCGTGCACACGACAACGAATATGTCGTGTGCCATATCACGCGCATGGCAACATAAAGTTGTCGTTACCATGCCGATATGGTAATGACCATATTTATCGTGTGCCAGCCATCGGGCACACGGCAAAGGGAGCGCCTTTTGCCGTGTGCCACCTTGCGAGCACACGGCATACACTCCAGATTTGCCGTGTGCCTGCCACCTAGCACACGGCGAAGAGCACTTACTTTGCCGCGTGCCATGCCCAAGACACACGGCAAAGAGGGAGCATATGCCGTGTGCTTTGGACATGGCACACAACAAAAGTGCACCTCCAGGTTGTTAGGCACCAACCCTTTGCCGTGTGCCATGGTCCAATGCACACAGCAAAGAGGGTAACCCCTGCACCCAAAAATATGTATTTAGGCGGCCCCGGATCGGACAAAACACCGATAATCATCATATCACATATTTTATCACGAGACAATCACATATTTCATCACAGGCAATCACATATTTCATCAAATGCATCGACAACGCAAATATACACGGTATTGCACACTCGTTCACAAATATCACAGGTAATAGTTCGCAAGCACAAGTTAATGTTCGGAAATATAGTTGTCATCCACGGTACACCTCGGGAATTCGATAAACACAAGGAAGATAATAGTAAGATATAAATTTCACTAATATATAAATTCCCCTCATCCGAGACGACGACAAATGTGTCGACCATCTGCTGGCGACAAGTTGACATCTTGATCCCTCGTAGCAGGCCATTGACCCCAGGCAATCGATCCCGCCGATTGATTCTGTACAAATGAGATGTGTTGATTACTGATTAGTCTTTGAACAAGTAATTGTTGCTCTAGTATGGACAACATATGAACTAGAATGTTTTTACTCACAGGGAGTACCCGTCGGTGTACCCATCGGAGGTGGCATAAAGAACGGCAGCGGTGGTAGTGGTCTACCTAAAGTCTGGTCAAGTGATGTGCATCACTAATCAAGTTGCTTCGCACTACTCCGAGCTGGTCCGCAATCCTCCTGGACACCTCCTGTTGGATTCTATCTTGCATGATCTGCTCCGGATCGTGCCTTGCCCTCCTCTCTTATTCGAGTTGGGCCTGCAATATTTGATCTCATTATGTGCCGTTAGAAAAAAGACATGTATAGAAACAATTAACCAACGACAAACGTAAATAAAATTACCTCAAGTGCGTCCACCCGTCCCGTAGTAGTGCTAGGTCGAGGGCGTATAGCCGGGCTTGAGCTCGTGCTCCTCGCTCGTATATTAGAGAGAGTGTGCCCGTAGCTGAGTGAACCCTGTCCAATGTAGTGCCACCCATGCTTCTTGCCTCCATCCACCCTCATCACGACCTCTCCATCAAGATCCTCCGTGGAAGGATCTCAATCTGACCCATGAATCTGTCTTCCCATTTCGATGTACTCTGCAAACAGGGTGGACACATGCCACATCCTTGTAAAAATATCAAATTCGACAAACATATGAAATGCTATTAAATTTGATGAATTTATTAGAATGTGATATTTTTGTACTTCAATTTATGATTTGATAACATATCTATAACTAGCGTGAAATGTTGAATAGTATAATTAGAGATTCAATATTTAAATTTAATTATAATTAATAAAAAGCTAGGGTGGACACATGCTCCTATGCCTACTAAAGTCATTCTTAGATATACAAGTGTCTTTTTTTTTCTAATACTTCAAGAGTGCATGCATGTTTGTAATTGAAATTTTTTATATTACAGCTATATATAGAATATTACTCATGCATGTTGTGTAACAATTGACCGTGCAACGGCATGGGTTGATAGGCTAGTATTATACAAATTCGGTTGCTTGAATTACATTTTCTGGTGCGACTGTGTGTCGGACGAGTTATCCTGTTGGTGTACCGGATTTCAAAATTTTGTGCATGGTCTACCACAATACAAGATCGGCGAGCTATTACCATCCAAACGGTGGAGCAAAATTTTTGTTTGTTGCTGATGTTCATGTTCTCGCGAGTTATGGAGCTGGGCCTGTATGACATGGGGGAACAGGCTGGATGATACGTACAGTAGGCCCATGAACAGAGATAAAAACTAGTAAACCGCTATGAAGTTGACTAAGGACAATGTTTAAGTGATGCGCTGGAAGCAATCAAGAGGGGAGGCATTTGATCGAAGATAAGAGAATATATATGTATAGTCAGTGACAGAGTAGGTGATATAAGCCAAAAGCAGTTCCTTGGATGATGCGGATGGATTACCGATCGAAATGGCATATGACTGGGTCGTCCATAAAATTTCTTCATGATATAGAAATCTCTTAGACCGTGTTCTTCCTGTGATCTAAACTTTATAGTGTCACATAAAAAATAATCTTACTATTTAGAAGTACTTAAATAAAGTTTAATTAAAAAATAAATTATAGCCCGTGAGACTAATTCGTTAATTAAGTCATGATTATAAGACGGTTACTGTAGCATCACTTTAAGAAAACATAGATTAATTAAGCTTATTAGATTTATCTCGAAAATTAGCACCAATTTGTTAAAAGGGTTTTGTCATTAAATTGATCGAAATATTCATAAATAGTAAGATTCTCTTTGATGTGACGAGTCTTAAATTTTATAGGACAGGAAACCAACAAGAGGACCTTGGTTTCAAGCTTCTCTGATTAAGTGACTGCACATGCTGACAAATGCCAAGTCCTATCTTAAGAAGTGAGTGAACAACCCAATAAACAGGTACTAAAATTTGCAGTAGCCGGCTGCACAATGTGAAATCGGGAAGGGTATCAACACAAGTGGTATAAGACAGAAACGAAAGCCTAGCTAGAAGGAAAGTGGGTGACAACGAAAACAGCAAGAAAAGGCCCTTGTATGGCTTCCTCCCGTCTTCTCCTTGTTTCCGTGGCCGTCTTCTCTGTCGTCGGGTCGCTCTGCCGCATAGCGGTTGGTCAGTCCTCCGACAAGGTCCTGCGGCCGATTTCGCCAAGGTGCTGGACGACAGGCAACTACACCGCCGGCAGCCAGTACCAGAAGAACCTCGCCGAGCTCCTCGCCCGGATGCCCGCCGCCGCCATGAACAACGGGTGGTTCTACAATGGCACGGCGGGGACAGGCGGCGACCAGGTGTACGGCCTCATCATGTGCTACGCGGACCGCAACGCGACGGAGTGCCAAGATTGCCTGACAGGCGCCCCCGCTGGGATCGCGTCGGCCGTGTGTCCGGGTAGCAGGAGCGTCACCGCGGATTACGGCGCGTGCGTGCTCCGCTACTCAGACGCGCCTCTCCCAGCCACTGCCGACCTTGACATTTTCTATTTTTCGTTGACTCCCGGCGACGACCCCCGAACGCCCAACACCGAGGATGCCGTGCGGAGAGCGTGGATGCCGCTGATGAGCCGGCTCGCCGGCGGCGTCGCGACCTCGCCGCTGCGGCTAGCCAACTACAGCACGCCGTACTCGAGCTCGCAGAACATGTTTGGGCTGGCGCAGTGCACGAGGTACCTCAACGGGAGCGAGTGCTCGAATTGTATATCGAACTACGCCGAGCAGTTGGGAAAAAACTTGTTCTCCAACTACACCGGCGGTGCCATCAAGGGGCACAGCTGCTACCTGACCTATCAGGTGGGTGGGCTCAACATCACCCTGCCGCCGGCGCCATCTATGGAGCCTGCTCTGGGTAAGCACGCCTGGTTTGGATGCAGTGTCCAATTGGGTAGTTATGGGTCAGCATCTTAATTAGTTCATCTGTACTATAGTTTATGAAGGTAGGAAACATTTCGGTTCATTTGAGGAAGTTTTTGGTCGACCCATGACAATGAATTAGAAAACTTGCATCCCCTACCGTGCGACAATATTATTTAACACGGTGCTTAACACTCCAGATCTTTTTCCCCGCAGGATCTTCATCTTCTTCAAAGACAAGGCTTGCGATTGGCCTGTCCATCGGCTCCGTCTTGATCATTCTGGGCTTCTCAACAAGTCTTATTATTCTCCGGCGCCGGTGGAAAAACGTTAAAATGCTCAAAAAATCGAGGCAGCAAGAGTTGGAAGAAGGAACCTTGTTCGACGACGAACCAGGGATGGAGGATGAATTTGAGAAAGGGACCGGTCCCAAGCGGTTCCGGTACAGCGAGCTCGCCGCCGCCACCGACAACTTCTCGGGCGAGCACAAGCTCGGCGAAGGCGGGTTCGGGTCCGTGTACCGGGGCTTCCTGACGGAGATGTCCCTCGCGGTGGCGATCAAGCGCGTGTCCAAGAGCTCGAAGCAGGGGAGGAAGGAGTTTGCGGCCGAGGTGAGGATCATCAGCCGGCTGCGCCACCGCAACCTGGTCCAGCTCATCGGCTGGTGCCACGGCGGCGGCGAGCTCCTCCTCGTCTACGAGCTCATGCCCAACGGCAGCCTCGACACGCACCTCTACTCCTCCGGCGGCGCGCTGCCGATGCCATGGCCGCGCCGGCACGAGGTCGTGCTCGGGCTGGGTTCCGCCCTGCTCTATCTGCATCAGGAGTGGGAGCAGTGCGTGGTTCACCGGGACATCAAGCCCAGCAATGTCATGCTTGACGCCGCGTTCAACGCCAAGCTCGGCGACTTCGGGCTCGCCAGGCTCGTCGACCACGCTCGCGGCTCACACACCACCGCGCTTGCCGGGACCATGGGGTACATGGACCCGGAGTGCATGGTCACCGGCAGGGCCAACGGCGAGTCGGACGTGTACAGCTTCGGCGTCGTCCTCCTCGAGATCGCCTGCGGGAGGAGACCAATTGTGGTCGTGGTGGAAGATGTGGTCCACCTCGTGCAATGGGTGTGGGAGCAGTATGGCAGGGGAAGTATTCTTGATGCCGCTGATGCGAGGCTGAATGGGGAATTTGACAGCCCGGAGATGGAGACGGTAATGATCGTCGGGCTCTGGTGCGCGCACCCTGACCGGAGCTTGAGACCGTCGATTAGGCAGGCTGTCAATGTGCTGCGATCCGAAGCACCATTGCCAAGCCTCCCTCCACGGATGCCGGTGCCGACCTTCATGCCACCACCTCAAGCTTTCTACTACACATCTTCAGTTGCAACAGGGGGAGTAGCAGCAGCGCTGGCACGGGCACCACTCACTCCAGCACGATAGAGACATCCGGTCTGTTGAGATGACAGAAGATAGGTGCTTTTTTGCACCAGTGTCGTGTAGAACCAGATTGATTTTTGTATGTCCAAACGTACATCATGTAAACACTTGCTGATCTAGTGCGCGGAAGCGCAAAAACACATCCAAAGAAAACAAAGTACAGATATTCAGTGGCGGATCCAGCGGAAAACTTTAGGTAGGGCGAAGTTGCGATTCACTTTTTTTAAAAAAATGAAGCATAAAAGCACAAGTATAAGAACAGAAGGTGTAAGAGTCAAGATGGTACACATTGTTCGAAGAGTAAACGATGGCATTTAAACCATTTATATTTCACATACAAATGATATAGTTTGAAAAATTATATTAGTTTGTGGTGACATATAAATTCCAAATAAATATAACATTAGCATCCTTGATACAATACACTAAAGTACATGGAGGCACTTGTACAATTGCTTCTAAATTAAATCTACAAACTCGTGGAAACATTCATCAATAATCCATTTGCCTTGTCTACTCATTTTCTAAAAAAACTAAAGATAGTGTTGGGCGATCCTGTTTAAGAGCAACGGTGATGGGTGAACCACCATCGAAGTTGTTTCATACTTTGCTGTCGATACCAGCAACAGACCACAACAAAAGTGTTCAGTCTAGGCCCATTAGCAAATTGACCCAAATAAAGACTAAAGCCCATTAGCCAATTGCCTTCTTCTTCCTCTGTTCGTTACAGGCGCCGACTCCTTCCTTAGCCTGACATGGTGGAGAGAAGAACTGGAGCTCCAAAGGAGGAAGGGCAGGGGTCTCGTGCAGCGAGTTTAGGTAGGACGGCTGCCCTACCATGCCCTATTGGTGGATCCGCCACTGCAGATATTGACACTGGTGGCAGATTTTTTTTTCATTGCATCGTTACTATTGTCCCACGTGATAGAGGAGCCTAAAAAATGTTTAAGAAAGGAGTATCGCTATAGATCCAACCCGATTCTCCTACTCATGTACAACTCAAGCTATTATAGAAACTATATATCATCATTTGGAAATTTAAAACACTTGATTACCATATATTCATCCAGTTGGAACAGAGTTGGACATTCGGGTTGGCTCTGCAGCAATTCCCTTAAGAAAGTAATAGAACCGGCTCCTCCTTCGTACTATATATATATAGGACAAATCTTTCTTTTCAACATTTAGAGCGGCTAGATGCACCAAGAGTTCGAATGGTTATGAAAGAAAGTTCCACACCGAATAAAATAAATTTCTTTGCTAAAGAAACAACATATTTGGGAGAAATTCCTGAACAACTACTTGTGCATTGGGAAAGAGAGGGCACTTGAAGTTTGTACAAAAATCAAATCATTTCAACAAGTAGTAAATTCTGAAAAATATAGTGGATTAAGTAAAATGCACATGACAATCATCAACTATGAAACTAATATACTATCTCATGATAACCAATTAAGAACAAGGAGACAATTTGAAACCACAATAAATTCAATATATTAATTAAGGCCTAATAAGATTTTTGGTCAACTCTCTAATCAAACAACAAAAAGCTTAGTCTTCATCTAAATAAAGTTCAATGTGACCATTTTTAAAGTTATATGTCTAATACTTAGTCTTATCTTTTAATGAGGATATTTCATTTGCAAGATCAGAAAGTTCCAGACATAGTCAAATGTGTTGTAGCAATAAAAAAATGTTATGTGGTATTAAAAGGTTTTAACTTTAATAGACAAAGTTCCGGTTAAATAAAAATTAGAATCATCCATTGATGTGATTAGTTCCACAAGTGATTGTGTTGTGTGCAAATATGGATTAGGCGGGATAGAGGCGTGAGGGAGAAGGGGCGGTAGTAGCAAGGCGCGCCGGCGGCGCGTGATGGCAAGAGGCGGCGGTGTGGCAGCGGCGTGAGAGTGCAAGAGAGAGAAAGAGCTAAGGATAGGGTTAAACCCTAGTTCCTTTCTTAATTCAATCTGATTACAATCCTCTCATTATATAGAGAGTGCTTACTCCTAAGAAACCTATTAAAATTTATGAACATGTTTAACTAACTTATTTGCCAAGGATCCCTAGGTGGACCCATCTGCTATAGTAGCAGCGAGGGTACTGTAGCAGACCCTCCCAGCTGTGGGTCGTGAATGGGCCGGCCCGGCTCTGCTGATCCATAACATCTCCTGCCGCTTTTCCAAATAGTGCATCCTCTCGCTGGGCCATTAGATCACCAGGTCCTGAAAGAGATGGATGAACTGTAAGCACGTCATGCAGTCCCGATGCAAGAGCATTGGATAGTGGCACCGAGGTGTCATGTAGGAAGGCCTTGTCATTGTCGAGGAGATGTGCAGCGTGCGTCATGTTGACTTGCATCGGGTCGTCGATCAAATATGAGAGGGCCATCAAAGTAATAGTTAGTGGTGTAATTGGACCTCCGCGTGCTAGACTAGTAGCTGATTGAGCCTCAACGGCATTGTTCATCACCGAGAAGACCGGATGCCCCACTAGGATAGATGTTGGAGAAACAAGGACCGCATACCATTGATGGTCGGGGCATGAGAAAACACCAAATCAATAGCCAAAGGCGTGTGAATTGTAGAAGTTGGTGCTAGGATGGTGTTTACCTTGACAAGCTGTGCTTAGACCCGATGCGTGAGCGAGGTACACCAGATTCATATCTGATGGAGCAACAAGAGTAGCAACAATCGGTGCCCAATTGGCTTTTGGCAATGAAGGAGGACCTCTTAGTTCCCGAGGCCGGTAAGATGTTCTCCATAGCGGAAACTTTCAGACCTGCCATGTGAACAACGTGAACAGTAACCTCATCGTTGATTTTGGGGCCGGTAAGCGAAATTGCCAAGGGTAGATCTGTTGTGACAACGTGGTGCTCTGCCTTGGCAGGAAGGTGGTTAACAATGATGTCGGAGGATGCAAAAGTCACCTATATGGTCGTTGTTGGTGAGATATGAGGGCTAGAGGGTAGATCACTGGGGTGGATAATTCCGCTAAGATTTGCAGCTTCGACAATAGTTTGTGGTTGTATTGGCGTGGAGATCTGATGTCCATGATCACGGGGAACAGTGGCGTCGACATCCTTGTCGCGAAGGCAGCTGGGAGCGGGTCGTCGACGGAGGGCTCACGGCGGCCGGACCGACGTGACCGGGGAAAAAACATGAATACGGCGATCTTGGTGGACAAAATGGGGAGGGAGGAAGTCAGGAAGGAGGAGGGGAGAACTAGGCACGTGTTGGAGCAAATACGGGAGATTGAGGGAGGCTCCCCGACTTTGACAAATTTGGCTGTGACGTCGACGTCGGTCGTCGGGTAGCTTCCCGGGGTAAAACACGGAACACTCACAATTCCTTGCGCGGTTGGTGCAATGCCTCTTCACGAAGCAGGCAGGGTTCCTGGTGCTCCCATGAAGGGGCAGAGCTCAGGCTGGGACGTGGCACAACGGCAGGGGTGACGAGTTCGAACGGAGGGCGGAAAGGGTGGAGGCGTTGGCAAGAGTGGGGAGTGAAGCAGAGAAGAAAGAATCGAGCTCGGAGCCAATTCGAAATGGTGGGCGTGCTCCTGAACAAGTGGGGGAGCGGCGAGGGGGTGACGGACACGTGGCGGCGGCGTACGACGCGCTCGTGAATTCCCCTGTGGCTGATAGGTGGGTCCCATGGAATATGTCCCAAACATCTTTTCTTTTTCCCTATTTTTCCAACTGTGGCTTTTCTCTAGGAAGAGGATACAAGTAAAAATACGTATTAATCTCCAAAAATTATTTTGAAAGTTTATGCTGATAATTGAGCTCGAGAAACTGATATGCACGAAAATATCACGCTCAAACACCTCATGGATAAATTATGAAAATTCACCAAAAAAGGTAAAAGTTCAGGTTCTCGGATTTAATGGTGTGGCACTAAACCTTTGACCAATTCCATGAAACTTGGCCTATATTTTTCTTTTGCCCGGCCATACAACATATATTTTTGGTGGAACCAACTTATGTTGTAAAAATTTGACTTGTAGTTCATCCCAATTTGTATTCGATTTAATATGGCATTCGATTCACCTTGCATGTTGCCAAAAATTTATATTGTGCTTCTACAATAATGTCGGGAGCTAGTTGTAAAAATAAGTGCTCACAATATTGGTGACACTAGGGTTTCACAACCGGCACCAAGCACGCACAATGGGTAGCCGGCGGTGGCGACGCATGTTGCCACTAGGGGCTGGAGCTCGGCCACAAAAATCTTTGGCACCTCCGAGTGAATGGTCCGATATTGGCACTCTACCATATGCACCTGCTTCTAATTCTGGGGCTCGACGCGCTCGCTGCCGACCAGGGGCTAGGGCGGGGCTTCCCTTTCTTTGTCAACCGGTGGTGGCGTGAGGATGGTTGATGTCGCCCCATTCTATGGTTGGTGAGATCAATGCTCCGGGCTAACGCCTCCCCGGCCTTTGTCGATGACGACGACGACACTCTAGGGTGTCATATTTCTCGCTTAGAGACATCGTCATGGAGCATCCACTCACCAAATGCCTCGGGGTGAAAACCCGGTCCTACTTAGATGTGCGATGATGTCGGTTGCGCCATCATTTCCTCTTGAGGTGTTGCATTTGAGGTGTTCCGCAAATGGAATGTAGCACAGGTGAAATCTTGTGGTTGCCAATGGTCCTCTCTCGGTGCCGATAATAACTACAACGCCCCGAGCCTATTGGCACATGGTGTTTGTCGATTGTTCTTGGCAACATCCGGTGATCATTGCTCCTGTATTTTAGCTCTCTTTTGACATTTGCTAATCGGGATGGTGATTTTTGTCATTGGGCTCCCACTTCGTTATATATCGTATAGTCCCCTTGGTAAGCATTGGCTTATTGACCGGTGTTTCTTCCTCCTCCGGGGTTTCCTTCCTCCATAAGGGCATCAAGGGACACTATTCCGATTGGCAACTCTGAGTAGCCAACCCATCCTGGCTAGATGCATTGGCTTTGTGAACCATAGTTGTGGACTGGATGGTTTCTTAGTTTGACAAGTGTCGGATCTTGAGTTTGCTCCTCCTATCGGAAGCGAGGTCTTGAGGAGGCTCTAGTTCCCTTCTGGTGTCATTCCCTCTTTTGAGGCTTGCTCCCCTTGAAGAACATTGGATGACCTTAGTTAGATGAAGATGGGAGCGATGGTTCAATTACTTTGACACAAAGTTAATTAGCAAGCGGGGTTTTGGTGACCGGACAATCCGGATCGACGACTTTTCGATTGGGGGTCATGAACGTGGTGTGATGGTTTTCTTTTCTACATTGACGTTTATAAACTCTAGGGCTTAATGTTTTATCTTGAATGATGGCTTATCTTTATTTTCTACTTTTCTATCATCGTAGACGATAGACTTTGTAAACCATTATTTCATTTAATTGAAATGGATGAATTCAGGCCCACCGTAGTTTCCCTCAATAAATAAATAAAACACAGCATAATGGTCCTTGTCGCGCTATCACCTGGTTGACAGGTTGATGGACATGAAAACTGAACAGGTCGACAAGAGACTTAGTGTTTTTTTTTAGATCAACAGGAGACTTAGTTGACTCTGGCCGGCTGCGCACTATGGAAACAAGGCAAGAACACAAGTGATAGGATACAAAGAAACGAGCGGCCGGGGCATGTGGAAGCAACGAAAGAAAGAGCAAGAAACCATGACTTCCGGTCTTCTCCTCATCATCTCCGCCTCCGTCTTCTCCGTTATCGCATCGCTCCGTGTGACGACGGGGGTTGGTCAGAAGGACGAGATCTTGCAACCACTGGTTTCTCCGTCATGCTCGACGACGAACAACTACACCGTCGGCAGCGAGTACCAGAGGAACCTCGCCGAGCTCCTTGCCAGGATGCCCGCGGCGGCCGGCGACAACGGCTGGTTCTACAGGGGTAGCGCCGGGTCCGGGCCCCACCAGGTGTACGGGCTCATCATGTGCTACGCCGACCGCAACGCGACGCAGTGCCAGGACTGCTTGGCCCGTGGGCCCGCCGGGATCATCTCCTCTTCGGCGGCGCTGTGCGCCGGCAGCCGGAGCGTGAGCGCGCTGTACGACGCGTGCGTGCTCCGTTACTCCGACTCCGAGGCGGCCCTCTCGTCCGCGAAGCCCGGAGAGAAGCTCGCCAATCGCGCGTGGAACTCCCCCGGAATACCCGTCACCTCCGACGCCGTGCGGAGTGCGTGGGTGTCGCTGTTAAGCAGGCTCACCGGTGACGCCGCAGCCTCCCCGCTGCGGCTCGCCAGCTACAGCACCTGGTACTCGAGGTTGTACGACATGTACGGACTGGCGCAGTGCACGAGGGACATCGATCCCAGCGAGTGCTCGACTTGCATCTCATTCTACAGCGAGTTCTTCGAGAAGGCGTTCCGCAACTTCACCGGCGCGGCCATCAAGGGGTACAGCTGCTACCTGACATACCAGGTGGGAGAAAGATTCAACATCACCCTGCCGCCGCCGGCTGCCGCTGCACCGCCGCTATCTGTGGAGCCTGTTGTCGGTAAGTTCACCAAAAAGACCTCACCGTATTTGCTATATCCATAGCATCAATATTGTTATGAAATTCTCCCTTGTAAATAGAAAAAATAGTCTTATCAAATTCACGTTGAGTCCAGAAATCACAATATAAGTGAGGATTGGATTTTACCAATGCATAGTGCATGGTCTAGCTAGATTGTAGAGAGAGTACCTACGTACGTGAACATTACAATATATTTCAACACATGTTATAGTTTTTTTTCCCGCAGGATCTTCACCTTCTTCGAGGACAGGGATTGTGATTGGCGTGTCCGTCGGCTCGGCCTCGATCTTGATCATTCTTGGCTTCTTGACGTGTCTCCTTCTCCGGTGCCGGAAAACCCGGTCTTCTAAAATGCTAAAAAAATCAAAGCAGCAAGAGCTGAAACAGCGAAACCTTTTCGACGACGAACCAGAGATGGAGGACGAGTTTGAGAAAGGCACCGGGCCCAGGCGGTTCTGCTATGGCGAGCTCGCGATCGCCACGGACAACTTCTCCGACGAGCACATGCTGGGCGAAGGCGGCTTCGGGTCCGTGTACAGAGGCTTCCTCGCGGAGATGTCGCTGGCGGTGGCGATCAAGCGGGTGTCGAAGAGCTCCAAGCAGGGCTGGAAGGAGTTCACCGCGGAGGTGCGCATCATCAGCCGGCTCCGGCACCGCAACCTCGTGCAGCTCATCGGCTGGTGCCACGACGGCAACGACGAGCTGCTCCTCGTCTACGAGCTCATGCCCAACGGCAGCCTCGACGCCCACCTCTACACCACCACCAACTCGGCAGCAGATAGCAAGCCGCTGATGACGTGGCCGGTCCGTTACGGCGTGGCGGTCGGTGTCGGGTCAGCGCTGTTGTATCTGCACGAGGACGCGGAGCGGCGCGTGGTGCACCGCGACGTGAAGCCCAGCAACGTCATGCTCGACGCCGAGTTCAACGCCAAGCTCGGCGACTTCGGGCTGGCGCGGCTCATCGACGACGACGGCCGCCGGTCCCACACCACGGCCGTGGCCGGCACGTTCGGATACATGGACCCTGAGAGCGTGCTCGCAGGCAGGGCCAGCCTGGAGTCCGACGTGTACAGCTTCGGCGTCCTCCTCCTTGAGATCGCCTGCGGCCGGCGCCCCGCGGTGCGCGTGGGCGACCACAACGATGACCTGGTTCACTTGGTGCGTTGGGTTTGGGAAGCTTACAGCGGCGGGAGCATGCTCGCCGCCGCCGACGCGCGGCTCGGCGGCGAGTTCGACGGCCGGGAGGTGGCGTGCACGATGATCGTCGGGTTGTGGTGCGCGCACCCTGACCGCAGACTCCGGCCGACCGTCCGGCAGGCTGCCCTCAAAGATGCCGGTAGCCACCTACGGACAGCCGGTTGGCCGTTCTAGATCCCCTGCGTCGTCGGCAGATGGAACGGCAGGCAACGGCGATACCAGCACTCGGCGTTCAACCAGGACGGAGCCGTCAACGTAGTCCAGTTCCATGAAACAAGTAGTGCGTGTGCAGTGTTCAGATTTCCGAACTGGCGGCCCGTGTTGCCACCAAAGTTTCTGGTGCGAGATAGACCACATTCATGAGTGCAACTCATCAGAGGATCAGCCACTAGCAACATATATAGCAAATTCTCATGTTGTAGCAACATTGTTTACTCATGTAGTATACAGTAACAACTAGCTAATAGCATCAGATATGTCAACCAGCAAGCATGACAATCGGATTCAACATTCACACATACCCTATCCCTATCCCTATAAGCACATCCCAAAGACTCGGCCGTATTGATCTTGAGATCCATTTAATCACCACGGATGTCTCACCATCCCTGAAGACATCACATTCCGCTGAAAGAATAATAATGTAACGTACGTATCAAACCTGATATTTGAATCTGAATAGATTGGTTCCATAAAAAAAAACTAATCATCTGAGCTGGCCACTCAGAATAGCGACTTACGGAAAAATGCCTATTGGTGAATCTGAATTGCCATCTTCGATTGAAGATGCTTTACTCGTTGCTCGAGTTCTTTGAAAACTTAACAGCACAACGAGACTTAGAGTCTGTTTGAAACATTAAAGATAATAATTATCTACTAAAGTTATATTCAATGGTTCCAAACGAGAGCCAACTAATAGTAGTATTATCATCCAGTATCCTACATAACTATTATCTCATTATTAGCTAGTCCAACCTAATTAATTCAGCAAATATAGTTACCAACAAACTTACTAGAAGCAGTCTCAACTAATAATTATGCAGCTAATAATTATTTGACTAATAATTACTCATTATTACTCCCTCCGGTTTTTAATTGTTGATGTCATTGACTTTTTTAGTTACGTTTGACCATTCGTCTTATTTAAAAATTTTACATATATTTTGTTACAATTTGTTCTAATCATCAATGAAAGTTGAAACCTAGCTTATGATTTTGTATATTTTGAACAAATATTTTGAATAAGAGAAAATGTCAAACGTAACAAGAAAAATCAAGTGCGTCGACAATTAAAAACCGGAGAGAGTATCTATTAGTTAGATAACTATTATGTTTAGTTATTCCAAACAGGAGCTTTGACTTCGGTAGAGTACCAAAGCAGATTTAGGTACGGTAACATGAATACACTACTCATGCCTAGTCTTTCCAGGTTTCGGTAAGTAAACCACTTGCTAATAAATAAAAGAAAGGATGCTATATCATTTGTTTGGCGCTAGCTCTTGTCTTCCATTAGTAGTACTACTAATTTAGTTCGATTTTCATGACATAAGAAGCGTAATGATGGTCCTTGTCGATATGACCACCTTATAACTTGTCCTTCCTTTCTTCCTGATACTGATGCAATGGAATGTGCGGCAGCAAAGGTAATCATTCATGCTGATAGCTCGTAACTAAATACTTCGTGGGGTTTAAGAATCGGCACATCATTTATTATTTTAGTTTGAATAGTGGAATATGCGGACATTCCTTGATGGGTTTAAGAATCGGCACATCATTTATTATTTTTGTTTGAATAGTGGAATATGCGGACCGCATTATATTTTCCTTGATGGCGTGTGATCGTCAGGCAGCTTGCACAGACTGAAGAGAGCTTCGATCGACAAGACTTATTTGACACCGAACGGCAAGAACACAAGTGGCAGGAGACAAAGAAAGCGCGTGGAAGGAGACAAGGGGGTTTAACAAAGAAGAGCAAGGAACGGCCATGGCTAGGAGCATGATCTACCTGAACCATGCTTCTCTGCGCTGTTTGCGAAGACCGTGCTCAAACATCGCTCGAGGTCATGGAGCA
>JAUNZO010004335.1:0-33514 GCA_031894775.1 Chloris gayana
AGTGATAGCAAGCACAAGTTCTCAGGTGGTTCCTCCTCTCTTTTTTTTAATTAAAAAAAATGTACTTCAGTAGAGTGGTTTTGAAAGTTACACGAATAAGCCTTTTTTCCATATGTCTGAAAACAGCAATGTAGCAGATGAAGGTTGTGGGATTTGGACCGTGTCATATGCCTGCTCTTGGCTTTAGCTTATCTTCAAAAATTTTATTGTGCTTAAGTCTGCATCACAAGTTCTTGTTTTTTAAAATCAAACATGCCTATATTAAAGAAATATAAGGAGTATAAAAACATATACACGTACAAGTATATCATAATCATAAAAGGATAAAGAGAATAGTTGTCCCACCCGAAGAGCAAAAAGAAATTACACCAAGGCTCGTTCAGGAAGCCTCTGTACACGGACCCGAAGCGGTGGTCGGCAATTCGTTTGCTGGTTTGCGGGCGTCGCAGGCTGCAGCAAAGGAGGACACAACGTCAGCACAGGTCTAACTAACCACCGGAGTAAAGAAATTGCTTAATTAATCGTCTTGGTCGACGAGGCCGGCGTGGCAGCACGCGGAGAGCGCGCCGAGGACGTTCGGGCGCACGCCATCGAGTTGTTGCATTCAGTCGAACAGGTCGAGGGCGTGGCGGGCCCTGCCGTGCGCGGCCAGGCCGGTGATCATGGACGCGTAGGTGTACGCGTCGCGGCGCGCCATGTTGTCGAACACGACGATTGCGTGGTCCACCGCGCCGCACTTGGCCGTCCATGGCGATGACGGCTGTGCGAGAGAGACAAGCGCTGCAGGGTGGTGCGGAGGAGGCGCAGGACGCGGCGGCGGAACTAATGTTCAGGATCGCGCCATCTCCATGCGGACGAATGCGGGCAGGCTCGCCAAGCCCAGCGGGCCCAGTGGAACGCCCGCTTCGGGCCGCGAAGAGTCCAGCGGGGCCTTTTAAGTGGGGCGGGCCAAGCAGGTAGCGGGCAGGGCCTGCTCCACTTTCAGGTTGAGGCGACCCGGACCGGCGCCGCCGCGATGCACAGGATGAACACAAGGCGTGCGTAAGCAGAGCCAAAGCTCGCCATCACTCTTGCCGCATCTAAACAAACTAATTCTGACTCGGTCACTATCATCAGCTGCAGAGTTGACCTGGAGTCTCCCACATGGTTAAACTTTCTCCGCTGCAGGAGCCGCATCCAATTTTTAACTTCTGCTGTCGGTAGATTTACCCGCCAGTTTTCAACTTCTGAACTAGTACTACTGCCTTGGACGGCGCCGGCGATCCAAGGCGAAATGGAGGGAAGGGAAGACTAACCGAACCAGCCAGGATAGTAAGGCACGAGGATGGAGAAGCCCGTCAAGCCAGTCTCACCGGCGTGGTTGGCATTCGGTTCCCCGGTTGACCAGACCCCGCGAGTCATTGACTGATGAACTCTGGTTTTGGTATATGCAAGCAACGCCAGTGACAGAGCCATCTGCAGTTCAGATTTCGCATGATTACCTAATTTGGATACTGCATTTTTTCAGATAGAGGATGTTTACGTTGAGTCTGCTGTTCAAGTCATTGCCAAATAGATGTCCTAGTGGGGGTACTAAGTGTTATGGAGGTTATAACTCTTGGAGGTTGCTGAAACAAAATGTCTAGGAGCTTCAGGCCGAAAAAATGATTATGGCTCATTTAGCGGTCGATCTTAACCCGTGTTATAACCTGCAAGTAGAAGCTGATTGCGTTGCCCATTGTTCCTTTCCTCGAGAAAGGCCTGAAGAGACTCACTGCATTTAGTTTTTTTTTCTCATTGGATTATAACATAACATGTGATGTTTCCCTGTTTCATTCTAAGAGAAATGGAACCAGGCACAGTACGTTAGGAATTCGCTTCGGCTATGCTCGCATCGAATAGTAACAAAACATTATTGCTTATTCCAGGATCATACGTCTACAAGTAGATTTTTTCAAGGAATCCCTATTCACAAGGACACGGTGGCGGAGACGGCGGCTGTGCTGCAGGAGGAGCTGGTGGCGAAGCCGGCGGTTGCGTTGCCGGAGCTGGCGGCGCAGAGGGCGGCTCTGCTGCCGGAGCCGGTGGCGGAGACGGAGGTGCTGCTGGAGCCGGTGGTGGAGACGACGGCGGTGTTGCCGGAGCCGGTGGCGGAGACGACGGTGGTGTTGCCGGAGACGGTGGCGGTGTTGCCGGAGCCGGTGGCGGGGACGACGGCGGCGTTGATGGAGCCGGTGGCGGAGACGACGGCGGTGTTGCCGGAGCCGGTGGCGGAGACGACGGCGGTGATGCCGGTGCCGGTGGCGGAGACGACGGCGGTGTTGCCGGAGCCGGTGGCGGAGACGACGGTGGTGTTGCCGGAGTCGGTGGCGGAGATGATGGCGGTGTTGCCGGAGCCGGTGGCGGAGATGACGGCGGTGATGCCGGTGCAGGTGGCGGAGATGACGGCGGTGTTGCCGGAGCAGGTGGCGGAGACGACGGCGGTGTCGCCGGAGCCGGTGGCGGAGATGATGGCGGTGTTGCCGGAGCCGGTGGCGGAGATGACGGCGGCGTTGCCGGAGCTGGTGGCGGAGACGACGGCGGTGTTGCCGGAGTCGGTGGCGGGGAGGATGGCGGCGTTGCCGGAGCCGGTGGCGGGGACGACGGCGGTGTTGCCGGAGTCGGTGGCGGAGATGACGGCGGTGTTGCCGGAGTCGGTGGCGGAGATGACGGCGGTGTTGCCGGAGCCGGTGGCGGAGATGACGGCGGCGTTGCCGGAGCCGGTGGCGGTGATGCCGGAGCCGGCGGCGGCAGGGTGACGTCGAATGCGCCGATCCGGTACCTGACGTAGCAGCTGTACCCCTTGATCGCGCCGCCGGTGTAGTCCCCGAACACCTCGCCCAACCTATCAACGTACCCGGCGAGACACGCGGCGCACTGCCCCGCCGTCAGGTCCCTCGTGCACTGCGCCAGCCCGTACACGTCCTCCGGCGCGCCGGCGCACGGCGCGCTCCCGTTGGCGACCCGCGTCTCCGCCGCCGCCGCCTGCTCAGCCAGCGCGCGCGCCAGGCCCGACCGGGCGGCGTCGAACGCGAACGGGTCGTCCACGTCGGCGCCCGTGAGCTCGTACACGTAGAACGCCACGTCGTCCGCCGCGGCGAGCGGCGCGTCGGCGTAGCGGAGCACGCACGCGTCGTACGCCGCGTTCACGGTGCGGCTGGCCGGGCACACGCTCGCGATGCCCGCGGGCCCGCGCGTCAGGCAGTCCTCGCACTGCGTCGCGTTGGCGTCCGCGAAGCACGCGATGAGCCCGTGCGCCTGGTCCGCGCCCTCGCCGGCGCTGCCGGCGTAGAACCAGCTGTTGTTGGCGGCGGTGGCGGGCATCCGGGCGAGCAGCTCGGCGAGGTTCTTCTGGTACTGGCTGCCGGCCGTGTAGTTGCCCGTCGTCGAGCAGAATGGCGCGGTCGGGCGCAGGACATTGTCCACGGGCGCCGGCCCCGGCGCCTGAGCCACTGCTGCAACAATGGCCAAGGCCATGGTGGTCAGGAGGAGGAGGAATGAGCGGCGACACGCCATGGTTGGTTGCTCGATCGTGCCTTCCTCTTCTACCACGTGTTCTTGTTGTTTTTCAGAGATGATACTCTGATTGTGCACACAACTTACGAATAATTTATAGTGTTGCACACCATCAGTTCTTCCAGGACAGGGTTATCCATGGACGACGATGACTGTTCCAGAGTCAGCAGTCAGCACTCGGCATACTACTAGACAGAAGGACACGGACAACCTTATGTGGCAAGTTACACCATTTTGTCAGAAGGGTGATTCGGAAGTTATACGAGCTAGCAATGTGTGTAATGTGAAATTTGGACTAATCCTGTCAACTGCAATTTGGATAACCTGTCCACACGTGCCGGTCTGTGTTTAGCTTACATATAAGTCTCTTTCTTACCTGCTCCGATCACTGTCACTTTAACCCGATTCTCACTCGTGTAATTCAGTACTTAACCGGGAGATTCAAGTTTCCCCTGATTTATCGATTTGTAATTCAGGCACGGACAGATGAATGCACCAAGGTTGTCCCGCGATGGTTCGTTCAAGAAACCAAAAAGGGGTGTTCCTCGGTCGTCTTGCCGCGTTTGTATGCAGTGTTTGAAAAGCAGCATAAAGCCCTTTATGCTGCCTTTTTATCTGAAGACATTTTCTGACTTTGTCTTCATCTCAGCAGATTTTTTTGTTTGCAACAACTTCATTAGCAGATTTAGCCTGAAATCTTCAACATAAATACATGATGCAACGTTGTCAACCCTAACAAAGTTTTTTCTCTCTTTTTGTTCTGTTGACGGTGGACTCAATGGAGTCATGCAATAACAATAGTAATAACCTGGCATCCAAGTAACCGGTTCGGTTTAATGCATGACTGGATTTTGAATGTGTTAAAAGTACTGAAACAAATGTAATTTGGTTCACACAAAAATACGATGACCTGCATATGGGCCGAATAACCTAGAAGCGTACATCATATGGCAATTTTTTTTAAAAAAAAACAAAACAGTACAGTCGTAGTGGCATCCACCAGGTTTATCGAATTGTAGTGACATACCGAGCAAAGTTGTAATGGCACGTATACAATTAACCCTTGTTATAGAGGCAGTGATTAATCAGAGATCAGAAAATTCCCAAACTTACTCTAGTATATGCATGGAGCGAGATTTGCAAGGCACTAGACCTGTGCCTACGCACCCGAGAAAATTTCTGCGGTACTACTAAAAATTTACCTATTTCCTTCTGTGGTTTTCTTGTTTTCTCAATTCCTATGTTTCCTCTGTTCATGCGTTTTATTTTCTCTTCCTTTATTTTTCATTTCTTCATTCCAAATACACCTATAGTGAATTTTATCATCCAGTCGGGACGGAAGAAGGTGGAGATGTTGAAGGGTGATGGCACGAGACAACCAGCAGGGCACCAGCAATATCAAAGGTATAAAAAAATATATTTTCTAAATAAAATATCATATTCCGATCTAAAAGCAAGGTCTTCTTTTCCCTAAATATAAAATAGAGCTTTGTTACAGTGCTTGAAATTAATATTAACCGTCCATTTAGTTAGATCTAAGGGTCAATAATAGAGAGGTACCTATTAAAAATACCCGAAGCTGTGGACCAGTACTAAAATAGTGGGATCGGTACCAATTCATTTTTTATTTTTTTATTTACGTAAAGGGCATTTTAATAACTTCTCATTATTGTATGAATACATATAATGTACTGCATATTCGTCAAGTTGCCCCCGCCGGCGGCGTCCTCCCACTCGCCCCCACTCGGTGAGCCCTTCGACTTCGTCGCGCTTACCTCATCTTGCGTCCGCCGCCTCTCTTCCCCTCGCCTATCCTCGGTCCCACGCCTCTCCCTCCCGCTCTCTCACCCACCCGAGCCGACGGCAATCCGGCTTGCAGCGGCTGATCTCCATGGGACCTTGTTGCTCCGCCATCGAGTCACGACTCACGTGATTACGAAGGACGAAGGCCCGGAGTTGGTTGCTGGAGCCGGTGATTACGAGGAAGCGGCGCCCGGGGAGCACGCGAGCCAGGCGGATAGGTCGCCGCATGAATCGCCACGCGCACGGCCATGGGCCATCACAGAACCCGGCCGGCGATGTTTACCCACGCTGCCACGCAGCGCCGCCACGTCGACGACCATGGCGGCAATCGGGAGGGTCCGTGATGATCGATTGGCACAATGCACACAGTACAAGCGGTCTTCGGCTGACCCCGTCGCCGGCGGTCGATATAAGGCCGCCGCCTCGACGGCGACGGTTTCACACTATGTGTTTGGCACCGGAGACGCCAGTCGCGGTGGGCAACGGCGTTCCGTAGAGCAGAGCGCGGTGGTGGCCGTAGTCACGCTCACGGCGCGATTCATGCGGCGACCCCTCCACCCGGGCACGCTCGTCTGCTTGGGGTGCTCCGTGTTTCAATTTCCCAACCACCCCGTTCGTACTTGGTTTCCTGGTCAACGTATCCAAGGCGTGCGGCCGCGAAGTGACTTGCTCTAATGGGCCATGCGTAGGTCCAACTGCACCATTTTGTTTCCGGGGTCCAACTGCACCATTTTGTTTCCGGAGGCCGGCCGTTTTTTCACTTCCATCAGCCGAATTGAGTGGGAGGCCATGGTTGGTACCTGTGTCTAAGTAAGCTAATTAGGCTATCTCCAATCCAAACTACCTATTTAGATGACCCATAACCGGATATGGGTGGTGGATTGGCTGATGGATTGTGACCCAAGGTCGGTTATCTCCAACTGGAGGCCACAAAAGGGTCTCGGTGGGCTGCCTTCGTCCGTGCAAGCCGTCGCCGCTCACAACGGCGCCGCTGACCGCTGTTGGAGCCGCTCGCGTTAGGAGCATCTCCAGCAATCCCCTAAACAAGCCCTCAATCCTAAATTTTAGAAGTTTGATCAAAAAACCAACTCCACGAGACCTCCTATGTGGGCTCCTAAATTAGGTGTCCTCCTAAATCTCCACTCCAACCCCCCGGAAATAGGATCCTCCCATCTCCTCCCCCCAAAATCCAGGCGGCGTGGGTCCCACGGATTTTCTCTTTTTTTTTCCTTTTTCCTTTTCTTTTTCTCCTATTCTCTTTTCTCCTCCTCTTTTCCCCTGCTCTTGTCCGATGCGGCTGGCTACCTCCCGGTCGCTGCCGCCACTACCTCCCTCCGGCGCCGCCGCTTCTCCCGACCGCTCGCCACTGCCTCCCTCCCGTCCGCCGCCACTGCCTTCCTCCCGCCTCGGTCATCGCCGCCACTCGCCTGGCCACCGCCTCCCTCCGGCGGCGCACAGGTACTCCCGGCCAGCCGGCCCGCCGCCTCCTCCACTCGACCGACGCTCCGGCCGCGCTGCGCTACGGCATCCCCGCCCCGTCGCCACGCTCCTCCAAGTCGGCAGCCCGAAGCCCGCCGCCCGACGCTGCCGCCCTCCATGGACGCCCGACGCTCGCCCGAAGCCCACCCGCCCGCCACCCCTCGTCGCCGGCGCAAGCGACCACGCGGCGCGCGTCGCCCACCCCGCCGCCGGCCGCGCATCCGCCCTCGTCGCGGCTTCATCTCCGAGGCCACGCCAAGACCTGCCGAGGAGAGGGAGAGGAGGAAGAAGATAGATGGACCTGACGCGTGGGGCCCATGATTTAGGGGCTCATGGATTGGAGTTTCTGCTGGAGTTGAGATTAGTTTTTTTGGATCTCATACGTGGAACCCAGCTCCTAAATTAGATTTAGGAGTCCTAACTTAGGAGTCATTGCTGGAGTTGCTCTTAGACGATGCCGCTTCCTTCGCCGCCGCTGCCTCCGCTCGTGCCCGCACCGGACTATGCCGCTACCTCTGCCTAGCCCGCGCAGGCCGCCGCCGCTCACGCTTGTGCCACCGGTCGCCCGCGTAGGGACACAATATGATAAAGTTAGGTAAAAAACTTGACAGTATGACATGTGAGAGTGCTAAGAAAGTGACTTATCATAACTTTGACAATGAACCACAACTGCCTAAGAATGACTAAGCTTAGATGTGGCAAAGTTAGACACCAACCAAACAGGCTATTGGTATCTTCTCCTTTCACTGTCACTTTAATCCAGTTCCAACTAGTTTGAAAGAAAAAAATTCTGACCAAGGATTAAATTTGCGATATTGGTATCTTCTCCTTTCACTGTCACTTTAATCCAGTTCCAACTAGTTTGAAAGAAGAAAAACAATTCTGACCAAGGATTAAATTTGCGATGATGCCATACGGATGGCCAAGGTGTAGGTCTCTCACAAGTGTAGATGAGTATGAGTCCATATAGTTCAGAAACGAACAAGAGAATGCTTCATGGAAAAACTCTTTAGGCAATGAAATTTGAACAATATCGTGCAGGTTTATTCAAGAAACGAAAGGAGTGTTTCTAATTAGTCGTCTCGCGATGTCGGTAAATGTTGTCGACTTTGTTTTTTTATCCAAAGAAATAGACATTCTGATTTTGTCTCCTGAAGTCTTTGACAATTAATAATACATGATGCAACGCTGTCATTGTCAACTGCAATGATAAAAAATGTGACCCGGCGAGGGTAGATCACCCTCACTTTTGTTCATTAAGAGGAAACAACCGGTTCTTGGACCGTAGAAAACCACCAAACGCAGACTAGCCAGCGATGATGTTTTCTCTTGAGAAGTGAGGGTCGAATCACCAACATGTAGGTTGCCAACATGTAACTTTACAGATTTGTCAACTGTAATGATATAGTTAATTTTTTTTTTGCTCTATTCGCATTAGACTTGAGGATGCCTGTGCCACACAATAGCAACAACATGGCATCCAACGAGTACCTAGTTCAGAGTTTAAATAAATTAAAAACAATTTCATGGTGACTTAATGTGTTCGAAACTAATGAAACATATTTTTTTTACGACAAGTTATCAATGGGAGATAAAAAATCCCTCAAATAACTCAATGATGTGCTTGGACTTAAAATGCCCTAATGGTGTGCCCAATCCACCTCAAAAGCACTCTTTTTTATACTAATTATTATGGCGATTTGCTTGTGAAATCATTACCCTCTCGGAGTCATGGTGATGTCCACGTGCCCCGTGCACCTAGGCAAATAACAATAGCACCACACTTGTGTTAGCGAGCAGAAAAGATCAAAATGTGTATGCCCTCTAGCACATCAGACAGTCCGGAGGCATGTGCCCCCTACCCCGCGCTCTTCTTTATTGTGATGTTCACGAGTCTCATGTATCAAGATTGACAATAACCCTTAGTCGCAAAAATCGACTCTTTTTTCATGCTTCAGCCACGTCAAAGTGTATTATGATTTCTTCTTACAACCAATAACCTGGTATCTTCAATCCTACTTTAGGCTGGGCTTTATTTCCTTCTTTTCCCCAATGCAATTAGTTAATATTTTTCTCAATCAAAAGTTTGATCAGGAAAATCAGACACTTAACAATTTTAGCATCAACTTCATTATTTTAACCTCCCACGTTGTCCAAGTGGACATGGTTTCTCTAATCATTCCTCTCGCAGCGTTTTGCGTGCCATGGTTAGGAAAGCTCTCTGATGAAGAATTAGACATTCTGATTTTGTTTTCATCATCAGCTTTAACCTAAAGGCTGCAACATTAATATATGATGCCATACTATTATTTTCAATATTTTTCTTTCTTTTTTTGTTTGCTTGTGTTAGACTCGAGTATGAGTCCTTCCACAACAACAATAGTACCAACATGGCATCCAACAACTACATGGTTCAGAGTTGAAACATAAGCAATTAACCAATTTAATGGTCACTTAATGTGTTGGAAAGTAACAAAACAAAAACGCTTTTACAATCAATGAGAGATGAGAAAATTCCCAAATTTACTCCATGATGTGATTAGAATGCCCTAATAATCCACCCAAAATGCAATCTATTTTTTTTGCTAATTATTATTGGGGATTTCATGTGAGAGATACACATCATGTATATCACTATCCACTCTCATTTCTAGTGATGTCTATGTATCTCATGCACCAGGGCAAACAACGATAGAAACCACACCTATGTACCAAGATGAAAATAGAAATGTGTGTGGCCCGTAACACATCACACACAGTGGAGCATATGCCCAATTTCCCTTATCTCTCCTTTCTAGTTATGTTCACGTGTCTCATATATCAACACCAACAATGACCCTTACATGTAGAACTAGTAAAGTATAGATTCTTGTGATTGTGAAGAAGAGGTGTTTTTGCATCTCAATGAGAGGACAAATGGAGTCGACTTGCAGACATGGCGAATTCACCTGTCTCAGGTCCAGAGTCGATGCCACAACGCGATCCACAATAAGAATTTTACCTTGAGTTGTGCCCAAGTTCGCCAAAGCAGGCCCGCACCGTGCAGACCTATGAAGCCTTGTTGTAACATGTTGTAGGCCGATTTGGAAGAGAATTTGTCATCTGAATTCCATCTCCAAATAAATGAATCGGTCTTCATTGTCGGTCAGATGTACCACGTCTAGGCGACCACAGAGCCAAACATACTCAACCATTGTAGGAATCAATAGCGAACCTCCGAGGTCTTGCATCCATCTGCGCTATATGGGCAAGCTTTCAGACATCAGATTGGGGGCAATGTTGGCAATTGAGTCACCATCCAGCCACTTATCTATCCAGAATAAGGCCTTGATGTTGTTCCCTACCACCACCATCACAAAAGAACAATTGCAGTTTCCAAACACAGTGGTATCGAGGTGGTCGACATTCCATTTCTCCACCACTTTATTAGATACTCTGCTTCCAACCATAGTGAAATTGCTTGATATAGCACGGTTGGAACCAATGCGGTGACGTAGAGTAATTACGGCGACTAAGATGCTTGAATGTTGTGAATTTTGTGGCTAGCCTCCAAATTGCGAGTGATAGTATTAGGTTTTCTGTCGAGGAGGGGAGATGGTGGAAGATGTCGGCGTGTGACGGTGGAAGACACATGAGAGAGCCGGCAAGGGGAGAGAAATATTGGAGATCCAAACGAAAGATTTTTTAAAAAAATAAAATATCATATCCCAATCAATAATTACGATCTAAAAGCAGCGTGTTCTTTTCCCTAAATATAAATTATTGAATCACGATGCAACCAGGACAGGCCTTCGAGCAAAATCGACACATAGGTTCATCTGCTAGAGTTCTTTGGAAATTGAAACTTCCTCTAAAAATTAAAATCTTTTTATGGTATCTAGGAAATGGGGTGACCCTGACCACATATAATTTAGCAAGACGTAACTGGAAAGGAAGTTTAAAGTGTAGTTTTTGTAACCATAACGAAACTATACAACATCTCTTTTTTATTGTCTTTTTGCTCGAACCATTTGGAATATTGTTTATATTGCTTTGGGTATTTCAAAACCACATAGTATTGCTCATATTATGACTGGTTGGATTGATGCAAATGATAGAAAAAATAGAGATGTTTTACTTGTTGGTGTGGCTGCCTTATTATGGTCAATATGGTTATACCGTAATGATATTGTTTTTAACAAGAAGCCATGGACAACGTTTATGCAGACTATCTTCCATGGAACCCATTGGATTCGGTTTTGGCGCTTGCTACAAAAGGAGTCCAAGAGAGAGGACATGTTGGTGGTTTGCCGGTCTTTGGAGGTGGTGGCAATGCAATTTTTCTCCAACAATGGATGGCCGTTTAATCATAGACTATGTGCTTGATCAGCTTGATCTCTCTTTTATATGGTAAACTTTGTAATAATGTAATCGGAACGTCGTATGCATTCAATATGCAAAAGCAGGAAACTTTTTGTTTTAAAGTTATCCATTATATATAAAAAAAGGTTCATCTCCAAGAGTAGGTCGTGGTGCCGACGGCGCGGCCACGCGAACGTTCCACGTGCACCTGCATGAATAGATGCCGCGCGTGAGGCAGGGAACTTGCTGCCGTGCCCATTGCTTGTGTCCTGCTCCCAGAAGGAAAGGAAACCCGTTGCCTTCTCCAGGATAATGGGACGTGGCACAAAGGCTCAGACCTTGTGGGTGCTCATGTGATCCAGCGTCGTCCACTTCGTTCTCGTAGGCGTCGGTCACCGCCGATCGACGAAAAGAGCCGCACCGCGCCGTTGAGGTGTGAAGCAGAGCGCGATTCGGTGACATCCTAAACTTGACGCACCAATATTGCAGCAGGAAGTGGCCGTGTTGCCGCGCCCGGTGAACACGCGCGCAGACGGATGGATCACCGCATGAACACAAAGACTTTAGCTTCCTCTTGAATTCACTAGTTAACTAATCCACAAGATCTGTAGATCTCCAGTTATATCACACTGACTTTACCTGAACCTCCCCGCGCGCAGGAGGCCCGTACCCCTCCGCGTCGTCTCTCCAGGCGACGGAAGGGGCGACCAACCCGTCCACCCAACCAGACCTCATCCTTGCCCCACTGCCGCTGCTGCCGGCCACAACGTCGACAGCGGCGGCGGCCACCAGCAGTGCTAGCCAAAGCTGCTACCCCGTGCCCGTTTCTCCTTTCTTGATGTTTTTCTTTGAGAAAAATTGGATTCTAGGCATCGAAAGTTGCACGTTTTTGTGACACCCCGGTGTCACGAAAATTTTGAAAGAACATTTTTACAATGTATCTCTGACCTAGTAGAAGTCCCGTGTGAATTCTCAGCAACATGCAAATTGATTTGAGTGCTGAATTAATTCAAATTCAAACAGGATTGAACTACAAGTCAAATTTTCGCAATATAAATTGGTACCACAAAAAATATATGTTGTAGGGCATGACAAAGGAAAATTCTAGGATGACGCAATGGCTTAACTCAGAATCACATCGATTCTCTGTTGCGTAGTGTGTATAACTACGGAAAATGGCCGTTTATTACCGAGTGCTTAATATCGGGCACTCGGCAAACGGGCTCATTGTTGAGTGCCCCAGGCGTGGCACTCGACAGTTCGCACTCGGTACAAGTCCTGTTTGCCTTGCCGAGTGTCACAGGATACCTGCGAGCTGAAGGCCTCATTGTCGTTGCGTTACTGGACGGACCGGACGATGGACGCAAAGGGGAAAAACCTTTTCCAGCCGGCCAAAAGCTTAGATAAGGATACGTGCATTGGATCATCCGCCCCACCTTGATCTGCATTTTAATTTGCAGCTACTAGTTTTGCCTGTGCCTGCGGTTCCATTTATCTTGCAGTGCAAATATGATATGAAAATTAAAAGAAGCCAGCTCATTCCCATATACCGCTCGTATTCGTGGCAAGCCGGCTGTCAACAGCTAGATCGCGGCCGCATGTGTAAAAACCGCTCGAAGGATCCACATCCACGATCGATCATGGGAAGCAAGAACCACGTTCGTTGCAGGCGGCAGCCATGGCTTCGATTCTCCCACCCGTGCTTCTCCTCGCCGTTGCAATTGTAATTGTAACCAGCTCGCTCGTCGGCGCCGTGGAGGTGCAGCCGACGATGATATTCTGCGGGGCGGAGGGCAACTTCAGTGGCGGCAGCACGTACCAGCTGAACCGTGACCGGCTCGTCTACCGCCTCGGCGCGGGTGCCATCGCCAACGGCGGCTTCTTCAACGGAAGCTCCGGCGACGTCGTCTTCGGCGCCGCCATGTGCTTCGTGGACCAGAGCTGGGCAGACTGCGCCAGGTGCCTCGACACGGCGCCATCTTCCGTGGTGGCGGCGTGCCCGTACAGCCGCGCTGCGGCCGTCGTGTTCGACGCGTGCGCCCTCCGGTACTCGCCGCAGTTCCGGCCAGCGGATCGGCCGGACCTCCCTCCTTCCAGCCAACCGCCTGGCATGAACAGCACGATCGGAATGCTGCTGACCAATCTCACCATGGTCGCCGCCCGTTCGCCGGAGCGGCTCGCGAGCGGGAGCACGTGGGACTGGAACCCCAGGCCCAGAGTGCCTTTGCTCTACGGACTGGTGCAGTGCTGGCGGGACGAGGGGGCGTACGATTGCGCCAAGTGTCTCATTTCCTCCGTGGACGGGCTGCTGAATAATGTTATTGGCCCCATAAACAACAATGGCAGCGCCAAGACGGAGGACTGCTACGTCGTTTACAGTGACAAGCCCATCAACATCGGCATTTCTCCGCTTCCGCCTCCGCCTCCTCGGCCAGCAGGTCCATATCGACTGACCTCTTTACTCTTTTTTCCTGTCACAAAGTTTACTGATATGTTTCCTGATAGTATATATGACATATGATTCGCACAAATTTTCGAGAGAGGAAAACATATTCCATATTATTCAATCTATAAGCACTTCGTCGTCATTTCCCCGTTCTTAGTCCTATATTTGTCAAGAGAGTAATCATATTTTATTTGAAGATTATTTTGTTTGAGCAATAATGTTGTATCGTATCAGATATCCTAAGAAAAATACTGTAGGTCCAACCACTTCGTCCAACTCATGTACAATCAAGACACAAGCAATTTTTTGTCATATTTTTGTATTGGTTGGACACTGGTTGGATGAATTGGGTTGGACGTATACTCATATCCTAATTATGGTACACTCTAGTGTGATTGTTTACCTTTGTAGTACCCTTAGAAAATTTTAATTGATGCTGAAGAAAATGGTAAATATCTTGCCTCCAAAGAACCTACGAACAGCAAAACAGACATGTTTATAAATTATCATTGAAAATTTGAAATACCATTGAGTTAGAAAAAAATATGTCAAGGGTGCTCTTAATTAGGTTGTCATTCTGGTTCATTCTGATTATGCGCTTTTTTATGTGACCAGGAGATACGGCGAAGCCTCTACCTGTGAAGAACACAACAACTCACCAGCTGATTGCTGGTTTGGTCGCGGGTGTCGGTTCACTCCTCATCCTGAGCACCTTAATAGTTCTCTTCTCTCGCGGACGGAGGAGAAGGGACCCCATGGAAGATGAGTTCACCAAAGGAACCCGGCCAACAAGATTCTCTGACGACCAGCTTGCTATTGCCACTGACAACTTCGCGGACAACCAGAAGCTCGGAGAAGGAGGGTTCGGGTCTGTGTACAGAGGGTTCTTGACGGAACTGAACCTACATGTCGCTATAAAAAGAGTGTCCAGGGAATCTATGCAGGGAAGGAAAGAATATGCCTCCGAAGTGAAGGTCGTGAGCCGGCTAAGGCACCGCAACCTGGTGCAGCTCATCGGCTGGTGCCATGACCACGGCGTTTTCCTTCTTGTCTACGAGCTGATGCCCAATAGCAGCCTCGACCGGCATCTTTACAGTGAGGACAACGTACTCCCGTGGCCAGTCAGGTTGTCGCTACGACTTATTACAGCTTACTACTCTGTTTCAAAACTGTTGTCGTTATTGATTTTTTTTCGTTACATTTGATCACCCGTCTTATTTATTTTTTCTTAAAAAAATATCATATCATTTACTGAAATGTGTTTTATATTTTTTATAACGAGAAAAGTCAATAGCGATAATAATTTTAGAACGTAAGAGTACTACTTAATCTGGTGGTTCACCTTCTTTTCATTCAACAAACAAATATTTAACCTTTGCTTGGTCATGATTTTGATAGGCATGAGATCGTGCTAGGGATCGCCTCGGCAATCCTGTACCTGCACCAGGAGTGGGAACAATGCGTCCTTCACAGAGACATCAAGCCCAGCAACGTGATGCTGGACGCAGCATTCAACGCCAAGCTCGGTGACTTCGGGCTCGCCAGGCTGGTCGACCACGGCAGGGGATCACACAACACGGAGCTCATTGGCACACTGGGTTACATGGACCCGGAGTGCGTCGTCACGGGTAGCTTCAGCACCGAATCTGACGTCTACAGCTTCGGCGTCCTCCTTCTCGAGGTCGCCTGCGGCCGGCGGCCTGTGGTGATTCGTCCGGACAACACCGCCATCCACCTGTCGCAAAAGGTCTTGGAGCTGCACGGGCAAGACAAGATCCTTGACGCCGCCGACCCACGGCTGAAGGGAGAGTTTGATGCGCTCGAGATGGAGCGCGTGCTTGTGGCCGGGCTCTGGTGCATGCACCATGACCGGACCCTGAGGCCGTCCATTAGGCAGGTCCTTAACTTACTTCGATTCGAGGCCCCGCTGCCGATCCTGCCAGAGAGGATGCCAGTGGC
Organism: Chloris gayana; assembly: GCA_031894775.1. NCBI lineage: Eukaryota > Viridiplantae > Streptophyta > Magnoliopsida > Poales > Poaceae > Chloris > Chloris gayana. Next base: position 15,563 of record JAUNZO010004335.1, read on the forward strand.
AACTTACGCACCGTCCGCGGTTAGCCTTGTGAACTCTGCTCCATCTTTTATTGTGACAGGGAGTACTAAAACCAGCACCACGCATGCAGCTCAGCACAACCGGCAGTTGAGATATGCTAGTAGCTAGATTATATTTTTATTTCTAATTTTAAATTGGCATTTTCTTCTTGGATGCATGATTATCAAGTTTTGACAGAGATAGTTTGGTCACTTTGGTCACTATAAAATGAAAAAAAAAGGCATGTGAAGCACGAATTGTTCATGCAACTTTGTTGTTTGTGCATATGCCATGACTTACAAATGTACTAATGGCATAAGCCCTATCATTTCACGCGCATCCTTATTTGTAAATAATACAGCTTCCATTTCCAATACTTCAGCTGTAGACTAGAAGAAAAGAACCAAAGCTCTAAACTCCGGCCATACGGGCTAGTAGCAATGTCAACATCGACTGTAGAAATCTTGTCTAAATTAATGTTCTTAGAGAAAGCCTTCACTACATATAAATATGTTAATCATGATTCTCCACATTATCAATGTTATTCTGATATTCGTATCGAGCATACTACTGTTAATAATTTACAATTATTTTATTTTACCAAAATTACTCTAGGATGTGAATAGAAGGACGAATAATGAATTACAAACCGTCCAAAGATACAGCGATTTCATCAAACATCATGCATTGTATGTTGTTATAGCTATTATGACCGCTCTCTCTGTACCATCCCTTTCTCTTACCTTGTGGTCTTCATAGGTCCCATACACCAGGGCAAATACATGGAAAGAATGGGCATGTGCCCCTTCATTAAAAAAAAATAGAAACATCCAAAAGAGAGAAATGAAGATGTAAGGAAGTTATTCACTGGGCCATTTTAAGGAAAGTTTTAATCTTTGGTTGGCATTCTGTATTCTAACCACTATGTTTGATGCTCTGCTCCCAACCATACTAGAATGTTGACCAAAGCTTAAGAGTTTGAATGAATAAACCATATGATCCCAAATATAGGTCATATGAATTGATAATTCACATATATATGTTCATACCGTATTATGACCATAATATTGTGCCATCAGTAAAGAGGTACCATATTCTGACCATGACAACCAGTCCTTCTTCCTCTTCTTTGTCTCAGTGATTATTGTCTCGACCTCTTCTCCGTGTGTTTCCTTGCCACCTTGCCTCCATGCAGTGGTGGTCCTAGAGATTTTGTAAAGCCTAGGAGAAATTGGCAACACATAACAAGTTTGAGTGAACATAGGCTAAAAAGATATAAGTAACTAAATAATTTTGCGCTCATTAAAGTCCTGCTTACGTTAATCTAAATTTTCTTAACGTCATGTGCATAAGGAATAAGGAACGAAGCTCGTGAGCAGCTCGTGAGCTAGCTCGGCTCGGCTCGCTAATCTAACGAGCTAAAATATAAGCTCGGCTCGGCTCGTTAAGAAACCGAGTCGAGTCGAGTCGAGCCGAGCTACTCACGAGTCGAGCCGAGCCACGAGCTTCGAGCTTTTGGTCCAGCCCTACTGGGGAGGACTCGGGTGCTTGCTCTGCCACGGGAGCCCAGGCATGTGCCCAGGGTCGTCGGGTCCTGGGCCCGCCCCTGCCTCAATGCATCTTCTTCTTCTCTGTTGCCAGACGTCCCCGTTTGCTCCTCGTATACTACTGCACCGTACATTGGTGACACATTCGTCATCAAATTTGTCGCATGACAACTCTTTTCCGAGGTACTTCTTGAAGTATGGGAAAAGAGCAAAAAAGAAACGATCGTTTTGGCAGACCGGACCGTATGCCCTTCCCCACTACTCCTGCTCCCGAAACAAGGGGTCTCCTTCATCTGCCTCAACGGGCAAGAACACCACGCTCCATGTCTTGCATGGCTAGATTGACACAGAAGGAAAGCGGCCGCCATTCGGTTCCGCAGTCGCAAGCCATGAGAGACGGAGCCAACGCGTATTCTGAATTCTGAACTTTCCCCGCTTCTCTATGTTGGCTGCAAGTCTTACCTTCAGGTTAACTGAAATTCTGAGCAATTTCCACTCCACTGACTCACTGAGAGCAGCTGGCCGACTCTTTCCGAAGAGGTATTATTTTCCTCAAGAAGCTAGGCCGTGCAACAGCAGGAAACTCTTACTGCCATGGCCATTGCTTCTCATGCCCTGATTAATTAAGAAGGAAACCCGTTGTCGTCTACACAATAATGGAACGTGACATACAAATGATCCTAATTAAGCTTCGTAACCGACCTCACGCGCCACTGGTCGATGCCATTATACGCCAACGACACACACCAGCTGAAGCCTGAAGCATGCTTGTTTCTGAGCTCAGCCAAGGGAAGCATCGATCGGACGGGCGGCTGCACGAGCCGCGCGAGCACGGCCACTTTTGATAATTTTTTTATTAAATATTTATTTTTGACTAACTTTGTCTAAATTTTAAGAGAATTTTGGTCTAAAACCATCAGAAATTTTCCGATTTTTTGGCCTTACCTGTTTTACCGGTTTGAACAGGTTGAGATTCTTTCCACACTGTTGACAACATCTGTCAACAATTATATCCTATCACATAGTAGTCTTTTGCTACCCTTTGCATTTGTTTTTATGGGACTATTTCTCTTGCTTTAACTAGTTAAATAATTTACAATATCCATCTACAAATGATATCCTATGACTAAAGGTATGGATATCTCTTACTTGTTTTTATGGGACTATCTCTTGCATGCAATATTGAATAATTTACGGTATCTATCTTCAATTACATCGTATCACCAGCTTTAGCTATCACTTGCATTAAATTTAAGAGTTTGCTACACATGCCTTTTTTTGCTATATATAGGAGCACATATATGCAAGGACTCTCATCGTACACAACAGTGAGCTCTATACACTTGATCTTCGCTAAGTCGTCACTCACACTCCTAGTCTCGTAGCATAAAAAAGATGGCTGTTAAAAAAGCAGCTCTTCTGTTTCTGATGATGCTCGCAATAGCCGTGTGTTCCTACAGAGCAAGCGCCTTCAAGTCGGTACACTGCGTTATGAAAGATCTGTTGCTGGAGCATTGTAGGGAATACCTCAGAGAAGATGGAGCTCATGATGTTCCACCACTGCCAGCGAAAGATTCTGAATGTTGCAAGAAGGTGCGCGCGGTGACCCACATGTACCATCTTATCGATTGCCTTACGGCGCAAGAGAAGAAGAATAATTCTGTCGAGAGGCTTAAGGATCTTCCGTTGGAATGCGAACTGGAATAATGATTATAAGGTGAAGCTTCCGAGAGGAAATCTCCAGTTTTGTACTACTCTAAACACACTGTATATCTTATCAGTTTTTTTATACAATAGTATTTACAATTTTGAACCATCAAATCCCTTTTAGATTTGAGTGTATTACACATGTTCATATAATGCATTGAGCTATCTTCCTAACATATTTATTTTGAAATATTTTCACAGAACAGGGTTCGGTATTCAGAGGCGTTCCTACTGCTGATGAAATACATGCTCTCAACAATTGCAGGAATACCAACTCCGATCCTTTGCTTATATATAGCCAATATAAATTGGATAAAAAGTTATCATGCATGTAAGGCATAATAAAGATATCAAGGAGACTAATACCCCTTCCATTCTTAAACCATTGACTCCGTTATACTTTCTTGTTATGTTTGAAGAACTATTAAATATTTTATTGTGATATGCTTTATCACAAAATTAGGTTGTCTCACAACTTATAATTTACATATTTGAAAATATTTTGAGTAAGACGAACGAGACGTAACAACAAAAAAGTCAACGATGCTAACAATTTAAGAAGAGAGAGAGAGAGCGAGTACGTGATATCAAATTGTATTTATGTTGTTTTTTCATCATGATGTTGCCAAAAAAAGTGCTGCTATGCACGATCATCACGATTTTGCGTGAAATCCGTTCTCAGTGCCTCGTCCGGCTCGATGGCAACACAAGCAGCCGCCTTCCGGTTCCACCGTCGCAAGCGATGGATTGGAGCCATCCGCTATCCAGGGCGTTGTTCACAACTTTGGTTACTTGAAAGTTGAAACGCTAACGATCAGATAAGAGGACGTACAGATCGATGATGTGTCAACAGCCAAGCAGACCCTGCGTGAGAACACCATCTGCTGCTCCGCTGGTGCCCGATCGAGCTCGTCGATGCCATTGCAGGCCAACACCAGCTGGGTGTAATAAAATCTCTCACCAAAAAGTGTCCGGGTGTGAGACAACCGGGATCGAGGGTGCAAAAGGTCTCCCTATTCTAAAAATGCGTTTTGTGGGGATGAAAAAGATTATGGTGACGTTAGTGCTCTATTGGAAGCATTTTTCTATCTAATTTCAAATAATTCAATTTTAAAGATACCTTAAAAAATAGTAAACATCCTAAACAATATTATTACTAATATAGTGGTAACTCCTTATTGAACTATGGCACACCAGGAATTGAAAAAAAATAACTAGAGTAGCACATTAGTGTAATTGTTTTTTTTTTCTATCTTACACAAAAATAATAAATTGGAATAAAATATTGTTTCTGGTTAAACTTCTTATTTTATTATTGGCTTTACCTTTTGTGTTTCAATTTGACTACTATGAGGTAAATATCATTGTGACTCCTTTTGATCTCAAATAAAAAGATAATAGATAAAAGGCAAAATTGTGGGTTCATCTCCAACACATCAACAAAGTCGAATTTTTTTTGCAACACTACGATTTTGTGATTTCTTGCCTGGAACACATTATGACCATTTAACAATAGTTTTCAACTTTTCTTTATCCCAATACTCATATTACATTAGGACTTCAAACTAAGAATAAATATACATTGTTGCATTATCTATTATTAAAAAATAGAGCTAATTTTTTCGGGTGTTTGTCTTGTTTGCTCATTGTTTTAATATTCAATTAGTCCAACAAACATTGTAAATAATAAAATAAAATCTAGCCCTATTTTTTAATGATAGATAATGCAACAATGCATATTTGTATCAAATATCAAGTCCTAATGTATTTTAAATATTTAGATAAAAAAGTTGAAAATAATTGTTCAACGGTCATAATGTATCTCAGATGAGAAATCACAAAATCGTAGTGTGTAGTAGACAAATTCAACTTTGTTGATGTGTTAGATATGAAGCCACGTTTTCTCAGTGTTATAGACAATTTTGCCTAGATAAAATATATATACAAGAGAAAATTAAAAGATTGAGCCTGGCCGTTCTCTAATCTCAGGGAGATATTATTGTTCCGCCCTATTCTATCATGTAACAATAGGGAGAACTCTCTCATGAATTTAGCTTTGCAATTTTCCACAATTGGCTCCTCTCTTGATCAAAGATCTGATACCTAACAGTCCATTTGCACTTGATATTGGTGAGCTCCATTGCAAATTTGAGGTTCGGTTTCTGTCTAAAGAGGCAAAAGGCTGCCATAGCTTATATGGTTCTCCGATATGTGATCCCAATTATCTGCCAGCATCTTCTCACAAAAGCACATCCTAAAAATAGGTGCTGCAATGTTTCCTCTCATTGTAGAATACATAGTTAACAAGCTAAAGAGTCAAGGTGTATGTTTCACCCCTTTAGCAACCCCTTGTGTTTTGGCGGGAGGAAACCCAAAGCCTCTGACGTGGGGTTGTACCTGGCCTGACCGCAACATTCAGTGAAATGGCTCTTAGCTTAATGGTTAAGGCTTCCGAGTAGCATCCCAGTGACCCAGGTTCGATTGCTAGTGGGAGCGAATTTACATGGCCTAGGTAAAAAGAAATCTCCTTGTCTGACTCCGCACCAAAGCACGACTTAAGACCCGGCCCACGCTCACATGGACAACGAGGCCGCCGTGTAAGGGTGGAGGAAAGGAGCTTCGGGGATTTTTCTTGATCTGCGTGAGAGATCTTCTCCTTAATGCAATGCCCGAGGGCCGTCATACCCCCGCAGGTCAAGTTTTTTTTTTTTACCGCAACATTTTGCAACAAGACCCATGACATGAATTTTGTAGGTGCAGGTGCGCTTTTACGGAGCATGTTTGTGCAATCAAACCTAAATGGTTGAATTTTGGTTTTGCACAGTTCTAGTGCTTGATTAATTCAAACATTTGTAGCATGACATCTACATCAAACAGAAAAAAAACAGAACCCATTTTTCTTATTTCAAACAGAAAAATAATAAAGAAAATTTCCAAAACAAATCATTTATAAATTAGATAGACATATATACAGATGAAAGATATGGAAGTTGTTTACTATTATATTCTTCATTATTGACAACAAATCCAATACCATCAATATATACATTACTAATTAACTAATTCACAATATCTATATTCAAACTATACCCTACTATCACATAGGCTTTAGCTATATCTTGCATTAACTAGTTATAACTGAATCACAATATCTATCTTAAATTACAGATAATCCTATCACCGGTTTTAGCTATCTTTCTAATAAACTTAATTAAATAGTTCTCCATGTACTATATATGCTTTGCTATATATAGGAGCACACATGCGCAAGGACTCATCGTAAGTGAGTTCTATATTAACCTTCACTAGGTCGGTCACACTCCTAGATAGTACTAGCATCCAACAACAAGATGCATGTTAAAACACCACCTCTTCTCTTTCTAATGTTTGCTATAATAGCCGTGTGTTCCTACAGAGCGAACGCCTTCAGGTCAGTACATTGTGTCCTAAAAGATCTAGTGCTGGAGCATTGTAAGGAATTCGTCAAAGATGGTAGAGCAAACAACCACCCTACCGCGCCAACAAAAGATTCCGAATGTTGCAAGAAGGTGCGTGCGGTTGAAAACATCAAGGACATTCTCGATTGTCTTACAGACCAGGAGAAGAAGGATAATGATGAGTTCAGGATTAGGTTGCTTCCGCATGACTGCAAATTACCAGTCGTTTGACGGTGAGGAATTCTCCAGTTACATTAGTTAACACTTACGATAATCAGTTTTCAGATACAGTAGTATTTTCTTTCAAAAAGTATCAGCATACAATTCTGAATCATCAAGTTTTATGTTCATAATGCATTTGGCCATCTTACTAACATATTTTTTTCTGAAATATTTTCATATTACAGAGGCGTGGCACTCAGAGGCGCTCCTGCAGCTGACGGAATGTGCCATCAATAAGTGGGATGTAGTAATATGGACTCTCTCTACATAGCCAATGAATATTATTGATAAGACTACAATGGCATGTATAACATATGTTTTATCAAGGAAAGTAATGGCAGATATCTACTTCAGGACAATTTTTCGAACAAGTGCTTCAATGCATGCATGTTGATCTGACAAGTCCAATCTCGTCACACATGCCGGTGGTAGGCAAAGTTGACCAGGAATACAGTAAAAAATAAACCAAATGCTGACGGCAGATGCAAAGCCTAAGCATTTTCACCAGTTTGCACTTTGCACGACGATTTAATTTGGGCGCCATGTGTCAGTAGCCTTCCCTGCAGTGCTTCACAACACTGTTTACTTACACCAAATAATCAGATTCAGGCTATTTAAAATATATGGAAGCACACAGATATATTTGCATATTGAAAATTCTATATTGTGGTAACACTTACCAAATAACTGTTGGAAATATAAGCACTTTCAGTTTCATTGAATCCAAAACAGGTTGCTAAATAATTAGACAAGTCTGCGCAAGATCTAGACATATCTAATAAGCACGAGGATGAACACATCTACCATACTATCCATTACTATCATGCAGAGATAGAACACGAAGACTAGTATGGAAGACATAGTGCGAACAGAAGGTGCGTACGTTTCCGACCTGACAGGTAGAGGAGTCGACGACGACGTTCAGCAGCGTCACGGTGAAGACATGGATTTGCTTGACTCACGCAGCAGGGACAAAGACGCGTCGTGGTGGAAGCGATCGAGCAGTCGCGCAGAGCGCTTCCCAAAAACCTTATTTGCCCTCTCCCGGTGTAGGATTGCAGAAGGCGTCGGTTCCGGAGACCTTCTCTCCCATTCGCCGGTGCACGCCGACGATCGAGATGGAGTAGTCTTGACAGCACAGCAGCAGGATGAGGCTAAAACCCTAGGTAAGTGCGAGAGATTGCTTTCTACCGGCGAAGCCCGTACGTTTATATAGGAAAGACCGCTATAGTTAGACGAACCAAAACCGAGTCGGTTTCCAAAACAGAAAACGTATTGGACATGTAGCAAAAATAAAATACAAAAGAAAGTCGTGCCAATCGCCCCACGCCACGCCACGCCCCGCCCCGGCGAGGCGAGCGAGCGAGTGTGTTCTTCTCTTCTTTCTTTCTCACACTTGTAAGGAAGGCAAGAGCATCCAAGTTTATAAGTTGGACTCCCTCCGCCTCCACTAACAATGCGGTAGTAAAGGTCTAACTCCCACCATTCCTATATAGGCCTTTGAGATTTTCTAGGAATTATAGAAATTATAAATGGATTTTGGCCCAATAATTCCAACAATAACCTTCCAATAGTTCAAGAAGCATTTTCTTCTTCTATACATCATGAGAGTGACTTTTGTGAGCACGGACACATGTGCTCATCCTAGTTTAATTATTAATTATATTTCAATATAAATATTGAATCTCTGATTATACTATTAAATATGTCAATAGATATGTCTTATTAATGTGACAAATTATAATTTAAAAGTACAGAAATATCAAATTCTGTTAAATTAAAGTACATTTGATAGAATTTGATATTACTGCATAAATTATGATTTGAAAAATTAATAAAACAGAATTAGAACTAATTTGATAGGTTTAATAACATAATCATATATTTGATATTTATATTTGATTATATTTAATAATTAAACTAGAGTGTGTACATGTCGTCCCTATGTTTATTGAAGTATTTCCATACATCATTAGATAAGGTGGTTTCTGTCAACTCATAAGATATACTCCCTCCGTCCATTGAAAGCGTCGTTTTAGACTTCTAGACCTCGTTCTTTGACTGTTCGTCTTATTCACAAAATTTATGTGAATGCTATTTATTTTTTTCTAATTTAATTTATCATTAGTGATACTTTAATAGTAATGTATTTATTTTAGTATTTTTATATAAATTTTGAATAAGACAAGCGGTCAAACGTAAAATCTGAAAAGTCAAAAACGACACTTATAATGGGATAGAGAGAGTATTTTATCAACTGCATGCCGAGCATATCGTGACCGCTTCCCTCAACGATGCCTTCATCTTCATCATCTTGGTTTTAAGACATAGAAATATACAAGTACTAGTTGATAACCCCGCGTTGCAGCGGGACTAAAAGATATTAACTTTAAAATTATAATATTGAACTAATTGTGTTAATCTCTAACATCTATTCTTTATCTAAATGGTTAAAATTAATTATGATGACGTGGCGCAACGTGAATTGAGAGAAATAGCCATTAAGACGTGCTAGTGGGTTACATCTTTTATATATAAGTAGATATCCTATGCTTATACTTTAGATGTGCATAATTAAAGAAGTTGGGAAACTGTTTCATAATGTATCGCTCATAATATAACAACAAAATCCAATACCATGTACACGTATGCATTGCCGTAATTAACTAATTCATAATATCCATCTTCAAATATATCCTATACACCACGGGTTCGTTCTAGCTATCTCTTGCATTAATTGCCTAATAACTAATTCACAATATCTGTCTTCGATCATTGTATATCTTATCGCCGGTTTTTTGCTATCCCTTAGCATTACTAAACTTGCTAATTGCTATAAATAGGAGCACATGGACAATGTCTCATAGTATGCAAACGTGAGTTCCATATATACATTTGATCTTTCAACCTCCCCGTAGTGGTAGCAAACAAGCAAGATGACTGTTAATAACACAGTAACACTTCTCTTCCTGGTTTTCACAACAGCCGCATTTTGTCACTACAGAGCGACCGCCTGGAAGACAACGCACTGTCTTATGAAAGAACATATCATGGAGCACTGCCATGAGTACCTTCGAACCCGGTATACAACGACACCCCTGTCCGGCCAACGAAAGATTCCGAGTGCTGCAAGAAGGTGCGTGTGGTACCAGTTTGGGACGAAATCATCGACTGCCTGACGGAGGAACAGAAGGAGAACAATATTCTCAAGGGGAGGATTAGGAATCTCCCGCATATTTGCAAGCTACCCGCCCATCCTTCCCCTCCAGAATTTATAGTCAATAAAATTGATGCTTAATTTTTGACAGATGCTTTATTTATTAAAGAGAAATAACAATTATCGTATCCAATTGTGCTATGTCCTATTTGGCTTTGAGCAACAGCAACATAGTAATTGATTTTGTGTGAACCAACTCGTTGCTCGTTTTGGTTTCAGCTTGTCCAGCATTAATCGCTGCAAAATAAGTACTCTGCTTCGTACTTAGATTGTTGTCGTATTTTTTTAATTAGATTTTTTGTCCATTGCAACGATTTAAAAATCGCTGAAACTATTCTTTTAGTTTTAAAAATCTAGTTCGTGTGTCCAAAGAAAGAAAGAGAGAAGATAAGTCAGAACCAGAACCATTTTATATACATTTTTTTCTCATACGGCTTTGCTTTATTGAAAATTTGTATGACAGATCCTTTATTAAGGAAACTATGACTGATATCTACTTCATGACAATTTTGCAAACAGGTGCTTCTATATGTTGATGTGACAAGTCCAATCTCATCGCTTGACGATAATAGGCAAAGTTGATCAGGATTCAGCCGTCTGGCCTATGCCAGAACCAAAACGGCGATTGCAAAGGCTGCGCATTTTCACCGGTTTGCACTTTGCACACGGTTTAATTTGGATGCCATGGCAGTAGCCTTCCTGCAGCGCTTTATAATGTTCACCATTTCTAGTGATCATTTGCTCCCTCCGCATTGAAAATCAGAGAGAGTGCTTGTAACTAGCATTGCTACTTTGGATAAAGGTCATCAACACGCTTGCTCCCTTCCCTGCTACGGTGGTTCGCACGGCCGTCATTTACTGCCGCCGTCATGTCATATTGTCAACTGCGAAGCAGATCGCGACTCCACGCGTGCCCGAGGCTGGCGCTCCGCTCCGCTTTTCCCGTCGATGGAACAGAATTCCCAGCGGACCGTCCGCAAACGCTCACCATGCGGTCCTGCCTGGATTGACGACGCGTGGACATGGTGGACAGCATCCAACGGAGACAGCGATTCGATCGGCTTGCCGATCCTATAGGCGACGTCCTCGGCTCTAGCCATTCGGCTCCAGTGAAGCAACAGCGCAGCTCAATCCGTCGCCGGCTGCACTTGTGCGAGCTTGATCCACCGTTGTCGCCTTCTCCCTCCGTAGCGACGGCTCCAACTTTCTCATACTCATCACTGCTCTTGCCATGCATGGCAGTCTAGGTAGCGCCGATACGCCGACGGCCAAAACTTCGGCCGTATCCGATACCCGTATCGGAACAGTGTTTACCTACTGTTCCCCACTGTTTTGTTTTGGAAGTCACGTATCGGTGGCCGTATCACCGTATCCATACCCCGTATCGGAATTTCACGGATGGCGGTTGTGTGTTACTACATCATCGGAGGGCGAAAAAAAAAAAACTCGACCTGCCGGGGGAAGAAGCCACCCCCGACGGCTTATATTAAGGAGAAGAGCCTTCTCACGCAGGCCGAGAAAATTCCCGAACCACCTCCCCACCCATACACGAGGACTCAGCTGGCCGTGTGAGCTAAGGCCCGAGTCTTTACCTATGCTTTGTCGGAATTGATGTTTACGTACTTCAATTTATGATTTGACAACATATCTACAACTAGTCCGACATGTTGAATAGTATTATCGAGAGATTCAATATTTATATTTATCTATAATTAATGGAAAATCTAGGGTGGGCACATGCCCCTATGTTCACCAAAGTATTTCTGTTGTCTTTGCAGGAATGACGCTTTCCATTTTTTAAGACATATAAGAGTTGATGGTTATATTAGCCTAAATATTTATCAAACTCAAATTACCAACAATATTGGTCCCTCATGTTCAGGCCAATTCCCTATATATATAATGCCCATGAAGAATGCTAAATGTTTCTAATAATAATAAATGTTATTGTTGTTTTCAAATGAACAAATGTTGGATAATATACAAAGGATAAAAGAACACAATTTTTGTACATGCATACTCTCATATTTCCTTTTATTTGAAAAGTTCATGGGACAACATCACAAAAATTGTAAATTCATAGGTTTTTAAGATTCCTAGCATAGTGCAGGTGCGGTATGCACATGTTTTCAATAATTTACACAAATTCAAATAAAACTAAAGTACACCTATAAATCAAAACAAAATATCAGAAAATGAAAATCTTAAAGAAGGATTTAATTTTTAGAAAAATTCCGGGTCAACAATGAAGTCAAAAAAGTTCACATGAATCGTATATCCAATTTTGAATATTAGCAATTCCTAAAAAAATAGATTTTTTACTGTGATTTTTTAAGGATATATAATTAAAACCCATTTTCCCTATAACATAGAACATCCTGAAGCAAAAAAACAATGTTACCTCTAAATGTGAAGCTCATGCGTTCCAATCTGAATTTTGAACAATTATGAACTCCGATATATGGCAAATAAACAAGAGACACGCGCCTATTGTGCCAATGTGTCATAGACATACTGATTCTTCGGCTCAAATTGCCGTAATTAAACTTTGCCTCTAAATGTGAAACTTCTTGACTAGGCCTAGGCTTTTGGTTCCATTTAAGTTTCTAGTTAATTTTGGTATTACTAAGGTGGTTTTTCAGAATCAATGCTTGAACTAATGATGGGCTTTTAAGTATTCAAAAAGTTTAGGTACCACAATTTTGAGTGTTCGGAACTACTCAGATTTTCACTATTTTACAATAATATTACACATTTATCGAATTGTTACTTATAATCACAGTTAGATCACAAATGTGTTGTAGCTGAAGAAAATCAATGTCACACTTCCGAAGTCACCCAAAAATTGAAGAAAATCACAAATAAACAAACATCTTTTCTTCTTTTCAATGGAGTGAAAGTCGAAACTTTCAATGGACATGATTTATACTAGAATTTATATTGTTATTATTTTTTTGGGTTATGTAGCATGAAGATAGAGAAAAAATGATTAATGAATAGACTATGAAAAATTATTTTCGGGTTATGTAACGCCGGGTTCGTTGTTAGCGTTAATAATTATGACCAGTTTAGAAAAATGTGAATGATATTTGGATGCAACATTTAAATAAAAATAGTTTTTCTCCTTTTCAATGGACTGGAAGTTTAAACTTTCAATCGATATAATTTGTACTAAATTCTTTTTGGAAAGTTAGCTTGGCACACTACAAAAATGCATCTTTGGACACTACATACTGCAAAGTTTGTATTTAGGCCGGACACACTCGTAAAATTGTAATTTTAGCTACAGACACACCGCCTCCATTATAATATTACTTTCACATGTGAGAGGTAAGAGATTTTTTCAAAGTGACATTGATTTCCCTCTCCCCTTCTTTCTCTACAACAATGGAGGACGGTGGCCGACCCGGGCATGGACGCGCGCGGCAGCGACCTCGGGCGCCTATGTCAGGCTGGCGCAAGTGGGTAAGCGGGGCGAGCGGCAACGGCCATGGCTCGCGCGTGGCGAGGCGAAGCGGTGGTCTAGCACGAGGCACGACGGGCTAGTGAGGGTGGACGACGTCTTGCACACGCATCGATGCAATTGACGAGGTTGTTGGACGGGCACGTAGCGGGCAAGGAGCATGGCACAACTAGGGTGTGGTTGCTGCAACAAGAGCAGGTCGACCGGAGCCAAGGAGGTGCCGGCGGGCCGAGGCTTGGGCGCGCGATAGGGCTGAGAGAGTAGTGGCGGACGGAGATAGGTGGCATCCCAAGAGGCGCGACGGCTCAAGCCTCACGGCGTTGTGGCCGAGGCGAGGCCCGAGCGGCTACGACCGGAGCCTATGTGAAGGCAACCCGGATGAAGGCCGTCCCGTCCAACCTCCCCGCTCCCATGGAGCTTTTTCTCCATAGTAGCGAGACAAGGGTAAAAAGGTCACTTCTTCTCTTTGGCAGCTTGAAAAATAATATTTTAATGATAGTGGTGTGCTGCAGCTAAGAACCACGTTTTTGGAGTATATCTGACCTAAATACGAACTTTGCAGTGTGTTATGTCTAAAGTCGAATTTTTTGATGTGGCACAGCTAATTTCCCCATTTTTATATAGACAAATGTTATTTTTTTTTTGTGAACCACCCGATTTCAATCTAGTAGCGTTGGATGTAGATTGAAACCTTACCAAACTTTCAAACGACTAAAAATTAGCAAGTCCTGTAAAAAAGGCATATGCGCATCAGCGCACCAGGAGACTACAAAACTTTTATTTCTAAGGGAGTTATTATTATTTCACAAAACCATCAAAATTTTGGCCTTGGGAAAATGTGTATTTGTGGGTTATCTAGCGTTCAAAAAAAAAAAAAAAAAAAAACAGAACCGTGTATATGATTTTATCCGAGGATGTAACATTGTTCAAAAAAAGAAAACAGAATTCTAGCGGTCGCAATATTGTTCTCTCTTTCTTTCTTTGGAGACACGAAAGTTATACCTGTCCCGAAACAAAAGAACTAGACTGAAGCGAACTCTGCAGCTGGACTCGACTCGCGCATCTAGAAACCGAGCTCACCTCTACCGGGCCGGCCGCCTTCCGCCGCCGCGAGACGAGACGCACGCGATCTCTCCCCTGGTGGAGCTATCCTGGTTTTGCGCGGCGCGGCGCGGAGATCCGTCCTCCCGGGCGCAAAGGTGAGAGTCTTCTCCCCAATCCTCTAGAGAATCCTCCTCCCCCTTTTTGTAGTTGAAATTTAGGCTGGATGTAGCGCGGGGGTGGATCGATCCCTGCTTGGGGGCGGACGTAGGAAGAAACTTTCGCCCGTGAGCCACGGGTACGGGAAGATTTCATCCCAATCTGGGATGGGGATGCCGGGCAGTTGTGCCTGGCGACTCGTGGGGGCCGGAGTTCTCGAAGGAGAGGGGAGGAAGGGGTCTCTCCGCTGACGTTAGGCCCGCCTCTGGCGCTCACCCTAACCATACAAGTCGATTCATCCATGTAATTGAGCACTCTGATGTCTGGAAATCAGAAGCGAAATTAGGTTTGACGCAATTCTGCAGAATTCGTGCTCTTTCGTTAAGTGCAGGGCCCTTCCTTGGTTTTTGGTTTGCCACTTACCTCCAAATCGAAGGTAACTCTTTAGCTGAGGTGTGCTCAAGGATTTCCCCATATGAGTACCTGTACCCAGTAACAGTTTAGTTTCATGCGATGTAGCATCCTACTGATCTGCATATTGATGCTTTATTGTTTATGGGCAATTTCCCTAACATGTTGTAACCTGAGAGGTTTTCTGCGGTGTGTTCGCTAGGTGTTTTCTCTTAGCCTGAATGTGGTATTCCCATAGTACGTATTAGTTGTTCTCTGTGGTATATATGTGGCTTTTAATGATTTGGGGGAAATCCCCTGTTATTGGTTCTAAATGAAGTAGTGTGCTTAGACTATCCACAGTGCGGCCGGCATCCTTTACGCTAAACAGCGTTAGCGTAGACATTTGCCTGCAGCGGCGTGCGGTAAGACCCACGGCAAAAGACCGTAAAGGCCACGCTCCGGCAAAGCCAGCGTAAATGCTGCCTTACGGTAGACTACTATAGCAAGAACTGTAGACCACTGTTTAGATTTGTTTATTAGATATGGTAGTTGAAGGGGATGTAGTTGATATATAGTAAATATATAGAGTAACGGGAGTGCGAAGAAGTTGATGTAAAGAATTTTGATGATATGGGTAGAATATTCCTTTTAGAGTAAAATATAGAGTAGTAGGAGTGCGGATAGTCTTATGAATTTTGTGTCATGAGCTAATTTTGCAGCTATTGTTTTATACAGAGAAGTAGTCTCACAATTTTGTTGTGTGGCGGTTTGCAATTTTCTGTTGAAGTTGTTTACTTACTATGTGGATAGATTTCATTTTAGACATGATTGTACAAAATGTCTTTCAGAACTCTTTAATATGTATTCCATTAATTTTAATTTCCAACACAATTTGATAACACCCTAAATTTGTTTTTAACAAATCTCTCTCTTGCAGTAGGGATTGATCATGTCTTCTTCAATGCAATCGTCATACCTTCCTGCTACCACTGAGTCGATAGCCAAGGCTCAGGAGGCTAAGGATGCTTCGGAGTCCATCTCGATCCTCTACCTGGTGCTTGAAGACCCATCTACTTCTGCCGATGCACTGAGAACAAAAGAGCTTGCAATCACAAATCTGACAAACTACCTCACAAAAGAAAACAGAGCTGAGGACCTACGCAACCTTTTGACCAAGCTCAGGCCTTTCTTTGCGCTGATTCCCAAGGCAAAGACTGCAAAGATTGTGCGTAGCATCATTGATGCTGTTGCCAAGATACCTGGGACATCTGAGCTGCAGATCTCACTTTGCAAGGAGATGGTGGAATGGACACGTGCAGAGAAGCGTACCTTCCTCAGGCAGCGCGTGGAAGCAAGATTGGCAGCCCTTCTGTTGGAGAACCAAGAGTATACTGAGGCGCTTAACCTTCTTACTGGTCTTATCAAGGAAGTCAGGAGGTTGGATGACAAGTTGCTGCTTGTGGACATCGACCTTCTTGAGAGCAAACTCCATTTCTCTCTCAGAAACTTACCAAAGGCCAAAGCATCTCTGACTGCTGCAAGAACTGCAGCCAATGCCATTTACGTTCCACCATCTCAGCAGGGCACTATTGACCTGCAGAGTGGAATCCTCCATGCGGAGGAGAAGGACTACAAGACAGCATACAGCTATTTCTTTGAAGCATTTGAAGCGTTTAGTTCGCTGGATGATCCAAAGGCCATCTCCAGCCTGAAATACATGCTTCTGTGCAAGATCATGGTTAGTCAGGCTGATGATGTTGCAGGAATAATCTCCTCAAAGGCTGGACTGAAGTATCTGGGTCCAGATGTTGATGCAATGAAGGCTGTGGCTGATGCCTACTCCAAAAGGTCACTGAAGTATTTCGAAACTGCTCTTCGTGATTACAAATCCCAGCTGGAGGAGGATCCCATTGTCCACAGGCATCTCTCGTCGCTGTATGACACCCTCCTTGAACAGAACCTCTGCAGGTTGATTGAGCCCTACTCGAGGGTGGAGATTGCACACATAGCAGAGATGATCGAGCTGCCGATTGACCATGTGGAGAAGAAGCTGTCCCAGATGATCCTTGACAAGAAGTTTGCAGGGACTCTGGATCAGGGTGCTGGTTGCCTCATCATCTTCGAGGATCCCAAGACCGAGGAAATCTTCCCAGCCACACTTGAAACGATTGGGAACGTCGGGAAGGTTGTGGACAGCCTCTACATGAGATCGGCCAAGATCATGGCCTAGAAGTTGCAGTCTACTGTCTCAGTTTAGCTGATCTCATTTTTAGCTCTGTCATTAGTCTCCTACCAAGACATTAATCAGGAATGGTTTTCTCTTTTACTTTGTGGGCTGGAAACTATTTTCGATGGTACAATTATTCCATGATGATCCCTAAAGTCATGTTATCTACTATGTTAAGTTTCACCACATGCTTGTGGCATCAGTGCGGTTAACTTCTTCATCACTGAGGTTTTTTTTTTTCTAATCTCAAAAGTTTTCCATCTCGAGATATTTTCCTATTTCACTGCAAATGTAGTATGGAGCAGTGGATGCATGTATAGATCTCTTTTCCGGAGATCATCAGTGCCACTTGCCAGAATAAGCTTACCATGCTTGTTCAGATGTGTCATCTGCCGCCTCGATTGTAGTACATGTTCCATCGTTTGTATTGTATCTTTATTCTGACCCTGTTTCGTTATCATAAATTCACTGGTCCATTGCAACGAAAGGACGTACGAAAAACTGACCCGGTGTTTAGCTCTCGGGCCTTGATGATGGCTAA
>JAUNZO010004336.1:0-34220 GCA_031894775.1 Chloris gayana
AAGGATAGCAAGCACAAGTTCTATGGTGCTTGTGATGCTTGGGGCCTGGGAATTATGGAAGCATCGGAACCGTTGTGTCTTCGATGAGATCACACCGAACCTTCACCAAGTTAATCAGAACATCTGGGAGGAAGTGCAGGCCTGGACAATGGCGGGGGCGAAGAAGCTAGCACAGCTACTACACCTGCGCTCTGGTAGTAACACGTCAGTCCAGGCGATTTCTTTGTAATTGTTTCTCCGGCCACTTAGTGGCCTTGTACCGTACTCGTTTTTTCTTCTTAATACAATGACGTGCAGTTCTCCTGCGTGTTCGATAAAAAAAAATAGCAAGCACAAGTTCTCAGATGGTTCCTCCTCTCTTTTTTTAATAAAAAATGTACTTGAGTAGAGTGGTTTTGAAAGTTACACGAATAAGCCTTTTTTTCCATATGTCTGAAAACAGCAATGCAATGTAGCAGATGAAGGTTGTGGGATCTGGACCGTGTCATATGCCTGCTCTTGGCTTGGATAAGGGTGCGTTTGACATAGCTTATCTTCAAAAATTTTGTTGTGTTTAAGTCTGTATCACAAGTTCTTGTTTTTTTTAATTAAACATGCCTATGTTAAAGAAATAAGGAGTATAAAAACATATACACATACAAGCATATCATAATAAAAGGATAAAGAGAATAGTTGTCCACTTGTTTTTCTGGCAGGTTTAGCGGGCGCCGCTAATCAAGTCGTTGCTGCCCACTCCAGTTTGGTGGGCTTCGCGGCAATTCGTGTGCAGGTTTGCGGGCGTCGCAGGCTGCAGCAAAGGAGGACACAACGTCAGCACAGGTCTAACTAACCACCGGAGTAAAGAAATTGCTTAATTAATCGTCTTGGTCGACGAGGCCGGCGTGGCAGCACGCGGAGAGCGCGCCGAGGACGTTCGGGCGCACGCCATCGAGTTGTTGCATTCAGTCGAACAGGTGGAGGGCGTGGCGGGCCCTGCCGTGCGCGGCCAGGCCGGTGATCATGGACGCGTAGGTGTACGCGTCGCGGCGCGCCATGTTGTCGAACACGACGATTTCGTGGTCCACCGCGCTGCACTTGGCCGTCCACGGCGATGACGGCTGTGCGAGAGAGACAATCGCTGCAGGGACTAATGTTCAGGTCTTCAGGATCGCGCCATCTCCATGCGGACGAATGCGGGCGAAGCGACCGCTCGCGGGCGAGTGCGGGCAGGCTCGCCAAGCCCAGCAGGCCAAGTTCCGGGCCGCGAAGAGTCCAACGGGGCCTTTTAAGTGGGGCGGGCCAAGCAGGTAGCGGGCAGGGCCTGCTCCACTTTCAGGTTGAGGCGACCCGGACCGGCGCCGCCGGCGAGCTGGCTCATCAGCGGGACCCACGTCGTCCGACTCGACCGGCAGCCCCAGGATGGTGGCGTACACGGCGAAGACGTAGTCGAGGTCGGCGCCGCCGAGTACGCACGCGTCGTACGCCGCGCTCACGGCGCGGCTGCCCGGGCACGCCGCCGCGATGCACAGGACGCACGAGCAATGCACAGGATGAACACAAGGCGTGCGTAAGCAGAGCCAAAGCTCGCCATCACTCTTGCCGCATCCGAACAAACTAATTCTGACTCGGTCACTATCACCAGCTGCAGAGCTGACCTGGAGTCTCCCACATGCTTAAACTTTCTCCGCTGCAGGAGCCGCAGCCAATTTTAACTTCTGCTGTCGGTAGATTTACCCGCCAATTTTTAACTTCTGAACTAGTACGCCGGCGATCCAAGGCGAAATGGAGGGAAGGGAAGACTGTACGGAAACCGAACCAGCCAGGATAGTAAGGCACGAGGATGGAGAAGCCCGTCAAGCGTCAAGCCGGTCTCACCGGCGTGGTTGGCATTCGGTTCCCCGGCCGACCAGACCCAGCGAGTCATTGACTGATGAACTCTGGTTTTGGTATATGCAAGCAACGCCATTGACAGAGCCATCTGCAGTTCAGATTTCTCATGATTACCTAATTTGGCTACTGCATTTTTTTCAGATTGAGGGTGTTTACGTTGAGTCTTTGCGCTTCTAGTCAATGCCAAATAGATGTCCTAGTGGGGGTACTAAGTGTTATGGAGATTATAACTTGGAGGTTGCTGAAGTAAAATGCCAAGGAGCTTCGTCATGATGTTTTCTCGTCTGTCTCCAAATAGGTGTTAGTGCTGCCATGCCAAATTGAATTTGTTATTGCTGGAAGATTTGTTGAGCCAACAATTCTCTATGTACGTTCCGATTCATGTTGCTTGCTCTTTTATGGAAGATTCTTCATTTGAAGGTGGACCCGCTGACGGAGAAGAGGAGCTGATCGCCACGACCATGCTGAGTCACAGCTGTACGATGCTGGGCTGAGGACTCCAGCGACTACTAAAGCAACTTGGATCGAAGATGGCGATTCTCGTTCAGTAATTGCTGTTTGTGGGAAGTTGTTCTGAATGTTGGGCGTACCTGAAGCCCGTTGTCACTGCTTGCTGGTTGATGTGTATCTGATGTCGTTACTATATATTGGACAGACATGCAGTTTATTTCACATTGATGTTCTGATGCAATCATCCATTCAACCTTTGTGTTTGTTACAATTTGTAACCTGCCAGTCGAAGCTGATTGCGTTGCCCATTCTTCCTTTCCTCAAGAAAGGGCTGAAGAGACTCACTGCATTTAGTTTTTTTCTCATTGGATTATAACATGTGGTGTTTCTTTGTTTCATTCTAAGAGAAATGGAACCAGGCACAGCACGATATGAATTTGCTCCGGAGATGCTCGCATCGAACAGTAACAAAATATTATTGTTTATTTCAGGATCATACGTCTACAAATTGATCTTTTCAAGGAATCCTTATTCACAAGGACACGGCGGCGGAGACGGCGGCTGTGCTGCAGGAGGAGCTGGTGGCGAAGCCGGCGGAAGTGTTGCCGGAGCTGGCGGCGCAGAGGGCGGTTGTGCTGCCGGAACCGGCGGCGGAGACGGAGGTGCTGCTGGAGCCGGTGGTGGAGACGACGGCGGTGTTGCCGCAACCGGTGGCGGAGATGACGGCGGTGATGCCGGTGCCGGTGGCGGAGATGACGGCGGTGTTGCAGCAACCGGTGGCGGAGACGACGGCGGTGTTGCCGGAGCCGGTGGCGGAGATGATGGCGGTGTTGCCGGAGCCGGTGGCGGAGATGACGGCGGTGTTGCCGGAGCAGGTGGCGGAGACGACGGCGGTGTTGCCGGAGCCGGTGGCGGAGACGACGGCGGTGTTGCCGGAGCCGGTGGCGGAGACGACGGCGGCGTTGCCGTAGCCGGTGGCGGGGACGACGGCGGTGTTGCCGGAGCCGGTGGCGGGGACGACGGCGGTGTTGCCGGAGCCGGTGGCGGGGACGACGGCGGTGTTGCCGGAGCCGGTGGCGGAGATGCCGGAGCCGGCGGCGGCAGGGTGACATCGAATGCACCGATCCGGTACCTGACGTAGCAGCTGTATCCCTTGATCGCGCCGCCCGTGTAGTCCCCGAACACCTCGCCCAACCTATCAACGTACCCGGCGAGACACGCGGCGCACTGCCCCGCCGTCAGGTCCCTCGTGCACTGCGCCAGCCCGAACACGTCCTCCGCCGCGCCGGCGCACGGCGCGCTCCCGTTCGCGACCCGCGTCTCCGCCGCCGCCGCCTGCTCCGCCAGCGCGCGCGCCAGGCCCGACCGGGCCGCGTCGAGCGCGAACGGGTCGTCCACGTCGGCGCCGGTGAGCTCGTACACGTAGAACGCCACGTCGTCCGCCGCGGCGAGCGGCGCGTCGGCGTAGCGGAGCACGCACGCGTCGTACGCCGCGTTCACGGTGCGGCTGGCCGGGCACACGCTCGCGATGCCCGCGGGCCCGCGCGTCAGGCAGTCCTCGCACTGCGTCGCGTTCGCGTCCGCGAAGCACGCGATGAGCCCGTGCGCCTGGTCCGCGCCCTCGCCGGCGCTGCCGGCGTAGAACCAGCTGTTGTTGTTGGCGGCGGCGGGCATCCGGGCGAGGAGCTCGGCGAGGTTCTTCTGGTACTGGCTGCCGGCCGTGTAGTTGCCCGTCGTCGAGCAGAATGGCGCGGTCGGGCGCAGGACGCTGTCCACGGGCGCCTGAGCCACTGCTGCAACAATGGCGAAGGCAATGGTGGTCAGGAGGAGGAGGAATGAGGGGCGAGAAGCCATGGTTGGTTGCTCGATCGTGCCTTCCTTCTTCTCCTAACTCTTCTTCCCGTTTTTCAGAGATGATACTCTGATTGTGCAGACAGCTTACGGATAATTTATATTGTTGCAGATCATCAGTTCTTGGAGGGCAGAGTAAGCTTGGACGATGGCTATTTTCAGAGTCAGCAGTCGGCATACTACTAGACAGACGCAGACGGCCAACCTTGTGTGACAAGTTACACCATTTTGTCAGAAGGGTGATTCGGAAGTTATACGAGCTAGCAACATGTGTAATCTGAAATTTAGACTAATCCTGTCAACTGCAATTTGGATAACCTGTCCACACGTGCCGGTCTGTGTTTACCTTTTTTTTTATAGATAAAGGTCTGTGTTTAGCTTAGATAAGTCTCTTCCTTACCTGCTCCGATCACTGTCACTTTAATCCGATTCTCACTCGCAGTTCAGTAATTAACCAGGAGATTCAAGTTCCCTTGATTTATCGATTTGTAATTCAGGCACGGACAGATGAGTGCTCCAAGGTTGTCCCGCGCCGGTTCGTTCAAGAAAACAAAAAGGGAGTTCAAAGAAAGAAAAAAAAAGTGTTCCTCGGTCGTCTTGCGGCGTTTGTATGCACCATGCAGTGTTTGAAACCGCTTTCGACGTCTCAACAATTGCAGCAGAAGGAAAGGAAAACTCGTTGCCGTTTTCCATCGTGCAGCGTGACTCTTGTGAAGTCTCTGACCTCGTGTCAAGCAGAATGCGCGTGGCAACGTCCCGAGCTTCCTGCCCTGCTGGTGCCCGAGCTCACGCGCTGCTCTCCCCGTCCCATGTCATTCGAGGAGGCGGCGCCCGGGGAGCACGCGAGCCAGGCGGATAGGTCGCCGCGCATGAATCGCCACGCGCACGGCCATGGGCCATCACAGAACCCGGCCGGCGATGTTTACCCACGCTGCCACGCAGCGCCACCACGTCGACGGCCATGGCGGCAATCAGGACGGTCCGTGATGATCGATTGGCACAATGCACACAGTACAAGCGGTCTTCAGTGACCCTCGTCGCCGGCGGTCGATATAAGGCCGCCGCCTCGACGGCGACCGTTTCGCATGTGTTTGCGCACCGGAGACGCCGGTCGCGGTGGGCAACGCGTTCCGTAGAGCAGAGCGCGGTGGCCAGAGTCACAGTCACGGCGCGATTCATGCGGCGACCCCTCCACCCGGGCACGCTCGTCTGCTTGGGGTGCTCCGTGTTTCAATTTCCCAACCACCCCGTTCGTACTCCTGGTCAACGTATCCAAGGCGTGCGGCCGCGAAGTGACTTGCTCTAATGGGCCATGCGTAGGTCCAACTGCACCATTTTGTTTCCGGAGGCCGGCCGTTTTTTCACTTCCATCAGCCGAATTGAGTGGGAGGCCATGGTTAGTACCTGGGTCTATGTAAGCTAATTAGGCTATCTCCAACCCAAACTACCTATTTAGATGACCCATAACCGGATATGGGTGGTGGATCGGCTGAAGGATTGTGACCCAAGGTCGGTTATCTCCAACTGGAGGCCACAAAAGGGTCTGGTGGGCTGCCTTCGTCCGTGCAAGCCGTCGCTGCTCACAACGGCGCCGCTGACCGCTGTTGGAGCCGCTCGCGTTAGACGATGCCGCTTCCTTCGCCGCCGCTGCCTCCGCTCGTGCCCGCACCAGACTATGCCGCTACCTCTGCCTAGCCCGCGCAGGCCGCCGCCGCTCACGCCTGTGCCACCGGTCGCCTGGGTAGGGGTGCAGTATGATAAAGTCAGGTAAAAAACTTGAGAGTATGACATGTGAGAGAGTGCTAAGAAAGTGACTTATCACAACTTTGACAATGAACCACAACTGCCTAAGAATTGACTAAGCTTAGATGTGGTAAAGTTAGACACCAACCAAACAGACCATTGGTATCTTCTTTCACCATCACTTTAATCCAGTTCCAACTAGTTTGAAAGAAAAAAAATTCTGACCAAGGATTAAATTTGTGATATTGGTATCTTCTCCTTTCACTGTCACTTTAATCCAGTTCCAACTAGTTTGAAAGAAAAAAAATTCTGACCAAGGATTAAATTTGCGATGATGCCATACGGATGGCCAAGGTGTAGGTCTCTCACGAGTGTAGATGAGTAATGAGTCCATATAGTTCAGAAACGAACAAGTGAATGCTTCATGGAAAAACTCTTTAGGCAATGAAATTTGAACAATATCGTGCAGGTTTATTCAAGAAACGAAAGGAGTGTTTCTAATTAGTCGTCTCGTGATGTCGATAAATATTGTCGACTTTGTTTTTTATCCAAAGAAATAGACATTCTGATTTTGTCTCCTGAAGTCTTCGACAATTAATAATACATGATGCAACGCTGTCATTGTCAACTGTAATGATAAAAAAATGTGACCTGGCGAGGGTAGATCACCCTCACTTTTGTTCATTAAGAGGAAACAACCGGTTCTTGGACCGTAGAAAACCACCAAACACAGACTAGCCAGCGAGGGTGTTTTCTCTTGAGAAGTGAGGGTCGAATCACCAACATGTAGGTTGCCAACATGTAACTTTACAGATTTGTCAACTGTAATGATAGTTATTTTTTTTTGCTCTATTCGCATTAGACTTGAGGATGCATGTGCCACACAATAGTAACAACATGGCATCCAACGAGTACCTGGTTCAGAGTCTAAATAAATTAAAAACAGTTTCATGGTGACTTAATGTGTTCGAAACTAATGAAACAGATTTTTTTACGACAAGTTATCAATGGGAGATGAAAAAATCCCTCAAATTACTCAATGATGTGCTTGGACTTAAAATGCCCTAATGGTGTGCCCAATCCACCTCAAAAGCACTCTTTTTTTACTAATTATTATGGCGATTTGCTTGTGAAATCATTACCCTCTCTGAGTCATGGTGATGTCCACGTGTCCCATGCACCTAGGCAAATAACAATAGCACCACACTTGTGTTAGCGAGCAGAAAAGATCAAAATGTGTATGCCCTCTAGCACATCAGACAGTGTGGGGGCATGTTCCCCATACCCCGCTCTCTTCTTTATTGTGATGTTCACGAGTCTCATGTATCAAGACTGACAATAATCCTTAGTCGCAAAACCGACTCTTTTTTCATGCTTCAGCCACGTCAAAGTGTATTATGATTTCTTCTTACAACCAATAACCTGGTATCTTCAATCCTACTTTAGGCTGGGCTTTATTTCCTTCTTTTCCCCAATGCAATTAGTTAATATTTTTCTCAATCAAAAGTTTGATCAGGAAAATCAGACACTTAACAATTTTAGCATCAACTTCATTATTTTAACCTCCCACATTGTCGAAGTGGACATGGTTTCTCTAATCATTCCTCTCGCAGCGTTTGCGTGCCATGGTTAGGAAAGCTCTCTGATGAAGAATTAGACATTCTGATTTTGTTTTCATCATCAGATTTAACCTAAAGGCTGCAACATTAATATATGATGCCACACTATTATTTTCAATATTTTTTCTTTCTTTTTTTGTTTCCTTGTGTTAGACTCGAGTATGAGTCCTTCCACAACAACAATAGTACCAACATGGCATCCAACAACTACATGGTTCAGAGTTGAAACATAAGCAATTAACCAATTTAATGGTCACTTAATGTGTTGGAAAGTAACGAAACAAAAACGCTTTTACAATCAATGAGAGATGAGAAAATTCTCAAATTTACTCCATGATGTGATTAGAATGCCCTAATAATCCACCCGAAATGCAATCTATTTTTTTTTGCTAATTATTATTGGGGATTGCATGTGAGAGATACACATCATGTATATCACTATCCACTCTCATTTCTAGTGATGTCTATGTATCTCATGCACCGGGGCAAACAACGATAGAAACCACACCTATGTACCGAGATGAAAATAGAAATGTGTGTGGCCCGTAACACATCACACACAGTGGAGCATATGCCCAATTTCCCTTATCTCTCCTTTCTAGTTATGTTCACTTGTCTCATATATCAACACCAACAATGACCCTTACATATAGAACTAGTAAAGTATAGATTCTTGTGATTGTGAAGAAGAGGTGTTTTTTCATCTCAATGAGAGGACAAATGGAGTCGACTTGCAGACATGGCGAATTCACCTGTCTCAGGTCTAGAGTCGATGCCGCAGCGCGATCCACAATAAGAATTTTACCTTGAGTGGTGCCCAAGTTCGCCAAAGCAGGCCCGCACCGTGCAGACCTATGAAGCCTTGTTGTAACATGTTGTAGGCCGATTTGGAAGAGAATTTGTCATCTGAATTCCATCTCCAAATAAATGAATCGGTCTTCATTGTCAGTCAGATGTACCACGTCTAGGCGACCACAGAGCCAAACATACTCAACCATTGTAGGAATCGATAACGAACCTCCGAGGTCTTGCATCCATCTGCGCTATATGGGCAAGCTTTCAGACATTAGATTGGGGGCAATGTTGGCAATTGAGTCACCATCCAGCCACTTATCTATCCAGAATAAGGCCTTGATGTTGTTCCCTACCACCACCATCACAAAAGAACAATTGCAGTTTCCAAACACAATGGTATCGAGGTGGTCGACATTCCATTTCTCCACCACTTTATTAGATACTCTGCTTGCAACCATAGTGAAATTGCTCGATAGAGCATGGTTGGAACCAATGTGGTGATGCAGAGTAATTACGGGGACTAAGATGCTTGAATGTTGTGAATTTTGTGGCTAGCCTCCAAACTGCGAGCGATAGTATTAGGTTTTCTGTCGAGGAGGGGAGATGGTGGAAGATGTTGGCGTGTGACGGTGGAAGACACATGAGAGAGCCGGCAAGGGAAGAGAAATATTGGAGATCCAAACGAAAGATATTTTTTTAAAAAAATAAAATACCATATCCCAATCAATAATTACGATCTAAAAGCAGGGTGTTCTTTTCCCTAAATATAAAATATTGAATCACGATGCAACCAGGACAGGCCTTTGAGCAAAATCGACACATAGGTTCATCTGCAAGAGTAGGTCGTGGTGCCGACGGCGCTGCCACGCGAACGTTCCACGTGCACGGTGCACCTGCGTGAATAGATGCCGCGCGTGAGGCAGGGAACTTGCTGCCGTGCCCATTGCTTGTGTCCTGCTCCCAGAAGGAAAGGAACCCCGTTGCCTTCTCCAGGATAATGGGACGTGGCACAAAGGCTCAGACCTTGTGGGTGCTCACGTGATCCAGCGTCCACTTCGTTCTCGTAGGCGTCGGTCACCGCCGATCGACGAAAAGAGCCGTACCGCGCCGTTGAGGTGTGAAGCAGAGCGCGATTCGCTCACATCCTAAGCTTCACGCACCATTGCAGCAGGAAGTGGCCGTGTTGCCGCGCCCGGTGCACACGCGCGCTGACGGATGGATCACCGCATGAACACACAGACTTTAGCTTCCTCTTGCATTCACTAGTTAATTAATCCACAAGATATGTAGATCTGCAGTTATATCATAATCAATGAGTTTACCTGATCCTTCCGACAGGAGGTCCGTACCCCTCCGCGTCGTCTCTCCAGGCGACGGGAGGGGGCGACCAACCCGTCCACCCAACCAGACCTCATCCTTGCCCCACTGCCGCTGCTGCCGGCCACAACGTCGACAGCGACGATGGCCAGCAGCAGTGCAGCCAAAGCTTCTATACCCCATGCCCGTTTCTCCTTTCTTGGTGTTTTTCTTTGAGGAAAATTGGATTGTAGATATCGAAAGTTGCACGTTTTTATGACACCCCGGTGTCACGAAAATTTTGAAAGAACATTTTTACAATGTATCTCTGACCTAGTAGAAGTCCCGTGTGAATTCTCAGCAACATGCAAATTGATTTGAGTGCTGAATTAATTCAAATTCAAACAGGATTGAACTACAAGTCAAATTTTCGCAATATAAATTGGTACCATCAAAAATATATGTTGTAGGGCATGACAAAGGAAAATTTTAGGATGACGCAATGGCTTAACTCAGGATCACATCGATTCTCTGTTGCGTAGTGTATATTATACACTAGGGGAAAACGGTCGTTTATTACCGAGTGCTTAATATCGGGCACTCGGCAAGCGGGCTCATTGTCGAGTGCCCCAGGCGTGGCACTCGACAGTTCGCACTCTCGGTACAAGTCCTGTTTGCCGAGTGTCACAGGATACCTGCGAGCTGAAGGCCTCATTGTCGTTGCGTTACTGGACGGACGGGACGATGGACGCAAAGGGGAAAAACCTTTTCCAGCCGGCCAAAAGCTTAGATAAGGATACGTGCATTGGATGATCCGCCCCACCTTGATCTGCAATTTAATTTGCAGCTACTAGTTTTGCCTGTGCCTGCGGTTCCATTTATCTTGCAATACAAATATATATGATACGAAAAAGAAGCCAGCTCATTCCCATATACCGCTCGTATTCGTGGCAAGCCGGCTGTCAACAGCTAGATCGCGGTCGCATGTGTAAAGACCGCTCGAAGGATCCACGTCCACGATCGATCATGGGAAGCAAGAACCACGTTCGTTGCAGGCGGCAGCCATGGCTTCGATTCTCCCACCCGTGCTTCTCCTCGCCGTTGCAATTGCAATTGTAACCAGATCGCTCGTCGGCGCCGCCGTGGAGGTGCAGCCGACGATGATATTCTGCGGGACGGAGGGCAACTTCAGCGGCGGCAGCACGTACCAGCTGAACCGCGACCGCCTCGTCTACCGCCTCGGCGCGGGTGCCATCGCCAACGGCGGCTTCTTCAACGGAAGCTCCGGCGACGTCGTCTTCGGCGCCGCCATGTGCTTCGTGGACCAGAGCTGGGCAGACTGCGCCAGGTGCCTCGACACGGCGCCATCTTCCGTGGTGGCGGCGTGCCCGTACAGCCGCGCTGCGGCCGTCGTGTTCGACGCGTGCGCCCTCCGGTACTCGCCGCAGTTCCGGCCAGCGGATCGTCCGGACCTCCCTCCTTTTTCCAGCCAACCTCCTGGCATGAACAGCACGATCGGAATGCTCCTGACCAATCTCACCATGGTCGCCGCCCGTTCGCCGGAGCGGTTAGCGAGCGGGAGCACGTGGGACCGGGACCCCAGAGTGCCCTTGTTGCTCTACGGACTGGTGCAGTGCTGGTGGGACGAGGGGGCGTACGATTGCGCCAAGTGTCTCTTTTCCTCCGTGGACAGGCTGTTGAATAATGTTATTGGGATTGGCCCCATAAGCAACAATGGTAGCTCCAAGACGGAGGACTGCCACGTCGTTTACAGTGACAGGCCGATTAACATCGGCATTTCTCCGCTTCCGCCTCTGCCTCCTCGGCCAGCAGGTCCATATCGACTGACCTCTTTACTCTTTTTTATTTCCTGTCACAAAGTTTACTGATATGTTTCCCGATAGCATATATGACATATGATTCGCACAAATTTTCGAGAGAGGAAAACATATTCCATATTATTCAATCTATAAGCACTTTGTCGGCATTTCCCCGTTCTTAGTCCTATTTCTCCTATATTTGTCAAGAGAGTAATCATATTTTATTTGAAGATTATTTTGTTTGAGCAATAATGTTGTATCGTATCAGATATCCTAAGAAAAATACTGTAGGTCCAACCTCTTCGTCCAACCCATGTACAATCAAGACACAAACAATTTTTCTGGGCCCATGTGTTGCCATATTTTTGTATTGGTTGGACACTTGTTGGATGAATTGGGTTGGACGTATACTCATATCCTAATTATGGTACACTCTAGTGTGATTGTTTACCTTTGTAGTACCCTTCTTAGAAAATTTTAATTGATGCTGAAGAAAATGGTAAATATCTTGCCTCCAAAGAACCTACGATCAGCAAAACAGACATGTTTATAAATTATCATTGAAAATTTGAAATACCATTGAGTTAGAAAAAAATATGTCAAGGGTGCTCTTAATTAGGTTGTCATTCTGGTTCATTCTGATTATGCGCTTTTTTATGTGACCAGGAGATACGGCGAAGCCTCTACCTGTGAAGAACACAGCAACTCACCAGCTGATTGCTGGTTTGGTCGCGGGTGTCGGTTCACTCCTGATCATGAGCACCTTAATAGTTCTCTTCTCTCGCGGACGGAGGAGAAGGGACCCCATGGAAGATGAGTTCACCAAAGGAACCCGGCCAACAAGATTCTCTGACGACCAGCTTGCCATTGCCACTGACAACTTCGCGGACAAACAGAAGCTTGGAGAAGGAGGGTTCGGGTCTGTGTACAGAGGGTTCTTGACGGAACTGAACCTACATGTCGCTATAAAAAGAGTGTCCAGGGAATCTATGCAGGGAAGGAAAGAATATGCCTCCGAAGTGAAGGTCGTGAGCCGGCTAAGGCACCGCAACCTGGTGCAGCTCATCGGCTGGTGCCATGACCACGGCGTTTTCCTTCTTGTCTACGAGCTAATGCCCAATAGCAGCCTCGACCGGCATCTTTACAGTGAGGACAACGTACTCCCGTGGCCAGTCAGGTTGTTACAGCTCCGTTTCAAAACTGTTGTCGTCATTGATTTTTTTTCGTTACATTTGATCATCCATCGTATTTATTTTTTAAAAAAATCATATCATTTACTGAAATGTGTTTTATATTTTTTATAATGAAAAAAGTCAATAGCGATAATAATTTTAGAACGTAAGGAGCACTACTTAATCTAGTGGTTCACCTTCTTTTCATTCAACAAACAAATATTTAACCTTTGCTTGTTCATGATTTTGATAGGCATGAGATCGTGCTAGGGATCGCCTCGGCAATCCTGTACCTGCACCAGGAGTGGGAACAATGCGTCCTTCACAGAGACATCAAGCCCAGCAACGTGATGCTAGACGCAGCATTCAACGCCAAGCTCGGTGACTTCGGGCTCGCCAGGCTGGTGGACCACGGCAGGGGATCACACAACACGGAGCTCATTGGCACACTGGGTTACATGGACCCGGAGTGCGTGGTCACGGGTAGCTTCAGCACCGAATCTGACGTCTACAGCTTCGGCGTCCTCCTTCTCGAGGTCGCCTGCGGCCGCCGGCCTGTGGTGATTCGTCCGGACAACATCGCCATCCACCTGTCGCAAAAGGTCTTGGACCTGCACGGGCAAGACAAGATCCTTGACGCCGCCGACCCACGGCTGAAGGGAGAGTTTGATGCGCTCGAGATGGAGCGCGTGCTTGTGGCCGGGCTCTGGTGCATGCACCATGACCGGACCTTGAGGCCTTCCATTAGGCAGGTCCTTAACTTACTTCGATTCGAGGCGCCGCTGCCGATCCTACCAGAGAGGATGCCAGTGGCAACCTACGCACCGTCCGCGGTTAGCCTTGTGAACTCTGCTCCATCTTTTATTATGACAGGGAGTACTAAGACCAGCACCACGCATGCAGCTCAGCACAACCGGCAGTTGAGATATGATAGTAGCTAGATTGTTTTTTTATTTCCAATTTTAAATCACCATTTTTTTCTTGGATGCATAATTAGCATGTTTTGGCAGAGATAGTTTGGTCACTATAAAATGAAAAAAAAGCATGTGAAGCACGAATTGTTCATACAACTTTGTTGTTTGTGCATATGCCATGACTTACAAATGTACTAATGGAACCTGCATAAGCCCTATCATTTCACACGCAGCCTTATTTGTAAATAATACAGCTTCCATCTCCAATACTTCAGCTATAGACTAGAAGAAAAGAACCAAAGCTCTAATCTCAGGGCTGGTAGCAATGGCAACATCGACTGTAGAAATCTTGTCTAAATTAATGTTCTTAGAGAAAGCCTTCACTACATATAAATATGTTAATCATGATTCTCCACATCATCGATGTTATTCTGATATTTGTATTGAGCATACTACTGTTAATAATTTACAATTATTTTATTTTACCAAAATTACTCTAGGATGTGAATAGAAGGATGAATAATGAATTACAAATCGTCCAAGTACAGTGATTTCATCAAACATCATGCATTGTATGTTGTTATAGCTATTATGACCGCTCTCTTTATACCATCCCTTTCTCTTACCTCGTGATCTTCATAGGTCCCATAAACCAGGGCAAATACATGGAAAGAATGGGCATGTGCCCCCTCACTAAAAAAAATAGAAACATCCAAAAGAGAGAAATGAAGATGTAAGGAAGTTATTCACCGGGCCATTTCAAGGAAAATTTTAATCTTTGGTTGGCATTCCGTATTCTAACCACTATGTTTGATGCTCTGCTCCAAACTATACTAGAATGTTGACCAAAGCTTAAGAGTTTGACTGAATAAACCATATGATCCCAAATATAGGTCATATGAATTGATAATTCATATATTGTGCCATCAGAAAGAGGTACCATATTCTGACCATGACAACCGGTGCTTCTTCCTCTTATTTGTCTCGGTGATTGTTGTCTCGACCCCTATCCCATGTGTTTCCTTGCCACCTGGCCTCCATGCAGTGGTGGTCCTAGAGGTTTTGTAAAGCCTAGGAGAAATTGGCAACACATAACAAGTTTGAATGAACATAGGCTAAAAAGATATAAGTAACTAAATAATTTTGCGCTCATTAAAGTCCTGCTTACGTTAATCTAAATTTTCTTAACGTCATGTGCATAAGGAATAAGGAATGAAGATGTTCTGCACGGTGCTGGGGAAGTGGGGAGGACTTGGGTGCTTGCTCTGCCACAGGAGCCCGGACATGTGCCCAGGGTCGTCGGGCCCTGGGCCCGCCCCTGCCTCAATGCATCTTCTTCCTCTCTGTTGCCGGACGTCCCCGTTTGCTCCTCGTATACTACTGCACCGTATATTGGTGACACATTCGTCATCAAATTTGTCGCATGACAACTCTTTTCCGAGGTACTTCTTGAAGTATGGGAAAAGAGCAAAAAAGAAACCATCGTTTTGGCAGACCGGACCGTATGCCCTTCCCCGCTCCTCCTGCTCCCGAAACAAGGGGTCTCCTTCATCTGCCTCAACGGGCAAGAACACCACGCTCCATGCCTTGCATGGCTAGATTGACACAGAAGGAAAGCGGCCGCCATTCGGTTCCGCAGTCGCAGGCCATGAGAGACGGAGCCAACGCGTATTCTGAATTCTGAACTTTCTTTCCCCGCTTCTCTATGTTGGCTGCAAGTCTTACCTTCAGGTTAACTGAAATTCTCAGCAATTTCCACTCCACTGACTCACTGAGAGCTGGCCGACTCTTTCCGAAGAGGTATTATTTTCCTCAAGAAGCTAGGCCGTGCAACAGCAGGAAACTCTTACTGCCATGGCCATTGCTTTTCATGCCCTGATTAATTAAGAAGGAAACCCGTTGTCGTCTACACAATGGAACGTGACATACAATGATCCTAATTAAGCTTGGTAACCGACCTCACGCGCCACTGGTCGATGCCATTATACGCCAACGACACACACCAGCTGAAGCATGCTTGTTTCTGAGCTCAGCCAAGGGAAGCATCGATCGGCCGGGCGGCTGCACGAGCCACGCGTATGGGGCCAGCACGGCCATCCGAAACCCGGAGACACGCCCCGGCCTGCGACATCTACCAGTCGGCAGTCGTTGAACGAGTCCTACCTCGCAACGACCCTCTTGCCTTCTCGAGCTAGAACGGCGATCGAGAACAACGAACCTCCTCTGTTTACAAGTTTTTGGTAGTCAAGAAAGAGTCACTTTACCAATTGAAGCTTTGCTTCAAAATCAAATGATCCGCATCCATCTCGTTCCCACGCAGGCGCACTGACCGACGAACAAATTAAACCTCTGTGGCGAGTCGAGTGGTGCACACCTTCTCGTGAAAAACTGAAAATTGAACGAATTTGAGGGTTTTCAGTTCCATCGATCACCAGCCACTTTTGATATTTTTTATTAAATATTTATTTTTGACTAACTTTGTCTAAATTTTAAGAGAATTTTGGTCTAAAGCCATCCGAAATTTTCCGATTTTTTGGCCTTACCTGTTTTACCGGTTTGAACAGGTTGAGATTCTTTCCACACTGTTGACAACATCCGTCAACAATTATATCCTATCACATAGTAGTCTTTTGCTACCCTTTGCATTTGTTTTTTATGGGACTATTTCTCTTGCTTTAACTAGTTAAATAATTTACAATATCCATCCACAAATGATATCCTATGACTAAAGGTATGGATATCTCTTGCTTTTTTTTATGGGACTATCTCTTGCATGCAATATTTAATAATTTATGGTATCTATCTTCAATTACATGTATCACCAGCTTTAGCTATCACTTGCATTAAACTTAAGAGTTTGCTACACATGCCTTTTTTTGCTATATATAGGAGCACATGTATGCAAGGACTCTCATCGTACACAACAGTGAGCTCTATACACTTGATCTTCGCTAAGTCGTCGCTCACACTCCTAGTCTCGTAGCATAAAAAAGATGGCTGTTAAAAAAGCAGCTCTTCTGTTTCTGATGATGCTCGCAATAGCCGTGTGTTCCTACAGAGCAAGCGCCTTCAAGTCGGTACACTGCGTTATGAAAGATCTGTTGCTGGAGCACTGTAGGGAATACCTCAGAGAAGATGGAGCTCATGATGTTCCACCACTGCCAGCAAAAGATTCTGAATGTTGCAAGAAGGTGCGCGCGGTGACCCACATGTACCATCTTATCGATTGCCTTACGGCGCAAGAGAAGAAGAATAATTCTGTCGAGAGGCTTAAGGATCTTCCGTTGGAATGCGAACTGGAATAATGATTATAAGGTGAAGCTTCCGAGAGGAAATCTCCAGTTTTGTACTACTCTAAACACACTGTATATCTTATCAGTTTTTTTATACAATAGTATTTTACAATTTTGAACCATCAAATCCCTTTTAGATTTGAGTGTATTACACATGTTCATATAATGCATTGAGCTATCTTCCTAACATATTTATTTTGAAATATTTTCACAGAACAGGGTTCGGTATTCAGAGGCGTTCCTACTGCTGATGAAATACATGCTCTCAACAATTGCAGGAATACCAACTCCGATCCTTTGCTTATATATAGCCAATATAAATTGGATAAAAAGTTGTCATGCATGTAAGACATAATAAAGATATCAAGGAGACTAATACCCCTTCCATTCTTAAACCATTGACTCCGTTATACTTTCTTGTTATGTTTGAAGAACTATTAAATATTTTACTGTGATATGCTTTATCACAAAATTAGGTTGTCTCACAACTTATAATTTACATATTTGAAAATATTTTGAGTAAGACGAACGAGACGTAACAACAAAAAAGTCAACGATGCTAACAATTTAAGAAGAGAGAGAGAGAGAGCGAGTACGTGATATCAAATTGTATTTATGTTGTTTTTACATCATGATGTTGCCAAAAAAAGTGCTGCTATGCACGATCATCACGATTTGCGTGAAATCCGTTCTCAGTGCCTCGTCCGGCTCGATGGCAACACAAGCAGCCGCCTTCCGGTTCCACCGTCGCAAGCGATGGATTGGAGCCATCCGCTATCCAGGGCGTTGTTCACAACTTTGGTTACTTGAAAGTTGAAACGCTAACGATCAGATAAGAGGACGTACAGATCGATGATGTGTCAACAGCCAAGCAGACCCTGCGTGAGAACACCATCTGCTGCTCCGCTGGTGCCCGATCGAGCTCGTCGATGCCAGTGCAGGCCAACACCAGCTGAAGCAGCCTTGTTGCCGGGATCCCAAAACCGGCCGCATGCCCCGGCTCGCAATGTCCCGGCGGCGCGACGTCGACGACCTCATCTCCGGCAGAACGCAGTGGGGCTGGAGCCATTCCACTGATCAAAGAACGCGTCAAACCACAGCTATTGAGAAGGCCGGTTTTAGGCGGTGATTGGACACTGGCGGTTGCAAACGAGGCCACACCTCGGTGGTGAAGATGCGTGGTCATCCCACCAGGTCAGGGGTCGATCCCCTGGTCTTGCACCAAAAAATCCCCCTCGTTGTTTACCATTTCCAAAGTACATGTGAAGTCCAACCCAGGTCATGGGCTACGGCGCGCCGGAGGGCTGCTGCTGGCCTATTTCTCGCAGGGTCTTGCGGCCCATGTGTAAGGGTGGAAACAGGGTTCGGGGATTTCTCGACCGGCGCGAGAAGGTCTTCTTCTTAGCAAATGCTGCTGGGGCGGTCTATCCCCGGCCGGTCGAGTTTGGACACTGGCGGTTTCTCGGGAAACAGAGCGCGCCATTGAGGAGTCATCGCGCGAGCAGGGCAGCCATATATCTTCAAAAAAACCAAATGACCCGGCATCTGCTCCTTTAGGAGGCGCACTGACCGCAAGTGATGACTTTGGTGCACGCTGTCCTGGACGCTGTCACTGCTATGTTAGTTTGCACAGAACTAGTGCTTCCTTCAGACATTGATACCATCACATCAGATAAAAACACACATAAAAAAGGGGATCCTTCATCGTCTTAGTTTAAAACAGAAAAAAAAAGAAATGTCTTATTCTTATACAAGGCGTCATTAAAACAATTGATTTCGACTTTACATAGACATAGATGTATATATGTATATAATATTCTTACAAATCCAATGCTATCATTACCTGGTTATTATTAAATATTAATAATAATATCCATCTTCAGATATATCCCATGCCACAGGTTCCAGCTATCTCTTACATTAATTGTCTAACTAATTCACAATATCTGCCTTCAATCATATCAGATCACCAGTTTTTCTCAATCTCTTAGCATAAACTCAGGAGTTGCAATGAGATGATTCGCGCTTGGTGTTGCAGGCAGGCCTTCGGTGACGCTACGGGCACCTGCAATTGCTATGAGACAACCGGGATCGAGGGTGCAAAAGGTCTCCCTATTCTATAAATGCGTTTTGTGGGGATGAAAAAGATTATGGTGACGTTAGTGCTCTATTGGAAGCATTTTTCTATCTAATTTTAAAGATACCTTAAAAATAGTAAACATCCTAAACAATATTATTACTAATATAGTGGTAACTCCTTATTGAACTATGGCACACCAGCAGTTGAAAAAAAATAACTAGAGTAGCACATTAGTGTAATTGTTTTTTTTCGTATCTTACACAAAAATAATAAATTGAAATAAAATATTTTTTCTGGTTAAACTTCTTATTTTATTATTGGCTTTACTTTTTGTGTTTTAATTTGACTACTATGAGGTAAATATCATTGTGACGCCTTTTGATCTCAAATAAAAAGATAATAGATAAAAGGCAAAATTGTGGGTTCATCTCCAACACATCAACAAAGTCGAAATTTTCTGCAACACTATGATTTTGTGATTTCTTGCCTGGAACACATTATGACCATTTAACAATAGTTTTCAACTTTTCTTTATCCCAATACTCATATTACATTAGGACTTCAAACTAAGCATAAATATACATTGTTGCATTATCTATCATTAAAAAATAGAGCTAATTTTTTCGGGTGTTTGTCTTGTTTGCTCATTGTTTTAATATTCAATTAGTCTAACAAACATGGTAAATAATAAAATAAAATCTAGCCCTATTTTTTAATAATAGATAATGCAACAATGTATATTTGTATCAAATATCAAGTCCTAATGTATTTTAAATATTGAGATAAAAAAGTTGAAAATAATTGTTAAACGGTCATAATGTATCTCAGATGAGAAATCATAAAATCGTAGTGTGTGGTAGACAAATTCAACTTTGTTGATGTGTTAGATATGAAGCCACGTTTTCTCAATGTCATAGACAATTTTGCCTAGATAAAATATATATACAAGAGAAAATTAAAGATTGAGCCTGGCCGTTCTCTAATCTCAGGGAGATATTATTGTTCCGCCCTAGTCTATCATGTAATAATAGGGAGAACTCTCTCATGAATTTAGCTTTGCAATTTTCCACAATTGGCTCCTCTCTTGATCAAAGATCTGATACCTAACAGTCCATTTGCACTTGATATTGGTGAGCTCCATTGCAAATTTGAGGTTCGGTTTCTGTCTAAAGAGGCAAAAGGCTGTCATAGCTTATATGGTTCTCCGATATGTGATCCCAATTATCTGCCAGCATCTTCTCACAAAAGCACATCCTAAAAATAGGTGCTGCAATGTTTCCTCTCATTGTAGAATACATAGTTAACAAGCTAAAGAGTCAAGGTGTATGTTTCACCCCTTTAGCAACCCCTTGTCTTTTGGCGGGAGGAAACCCAAAGCCTCGACGTGGGGTTGTACCTGGCCTGACCGCAACATTCAGTGAAATGGCTCTTAGCTTAATGGTTAAGGCTTCCAAGTAGCACCCCAGTGACCCGGGTTCGATTGCCGGTGGGAGCGAATTTACATGGCCTGGGTAAAAGAAATCGCCTTGTCCGACTCCGCACCAAAGCACGGCTTAAGACCCGGCCCACGCTCACATGGACAACGAGGCCGCCGTGTAAGGGTGGAGGAAAGGAGCTTCGGGGATTTTTCTTAATCTACGTGAGAGATCTTCTCCTTAATGCAATGCCCGAGGGCCGTCATACTCCCGTAGGTCAAGTTTTTTTGACCGCAACATTTTGCAACAAGACCCATGACATGAATTTTGTAGGTGCATGTGCGCTTTTACGGAGCATGTTTGTGCAATCAAACCTAAATGGTTGAATTTTGGTTTTGCACAGTTCTAGTGCTTGATTAATTCAAACATTTGTAGCATGACATCTACATCAAACAAAAAAAAACAGAA
Organism: Chloris gayana; assembly: GCA_031894775.1. NCBI lineage: Eukaryota > Viridiplantae > Streptophyta > Magnoliopsida > Poales > Poaceae > Chloris > Chloris gayana. Next base: position 20,786 of record JAUNZO010004336.1, read on the forward strand.
CCCATTTTTCTTATTTCAAACAGAAAAATAATAAAGAAAATTTCCAAAACAAATCATTTATAAATTAGATAGACATATATACAGATGAAAGATATGGAAGTTGTTTACTACTCCCTCCGTCCCAAAATATTTGGCATTCTAGCAAAATGTTTGGCGTTCTCACTTCCCGAGGCACCTTTTTCTTTTCCCAACATATCTCTATCTATTATCTCTCTCCTTCTCGTTTTCTGCGCACCTACTTTTACCAACTTTTCTTAATCCCTGTGCCCACTCCTATAATACCAAATATAATGGGACGGAGGGAGTATTATATTCTTCATTATCGACAACAAATCCAATACCATCAATATATACATTACTAATTAACTAACTCACAATATCTATATTCAAACTATACCCTACTATCACATAGGCTTTAGCTATATCTTGCATTAACTAGTTATAACTGAATCACAATATCTATCTTAAATTACAGATAATCCTATCACCGGTTTTAGCTATCTTTCTAATAAACTTAATTAAATAGTTCTCCATGTACTATATGCCTTGCTATATATAGGAGCACACATGCGCAAGGACTCATCGTAAGTGAGTTCTATATTAACCTTCACTAGGTCGGTCACACTCCTAGATAGTACTAGCAACCAACAACAAGATGCATGTTAAAAGACCACCTCTTCTCTTTCTAATGTTTGCTATAATAGCCATGTGTTCCTACAGAGCGAACGCCTTCAGGTCAGTACATTGTGTCCTAAAAGATCTAGTGCTGGAGCATTGTAAGGAATTCGTCAAAGATGGTAGAGCAAACAACCACCCTACCGCGCCAACAAAAGATTCTGAATGTTGCAAGAAGGTGCGTGCGGTTGAAAACATCAAGGACATTCTCGATTGTTTTACAGACCAGGAGAAGAAGGATAATGATGAGTTCAGGATTAGGTTGCTTCCGCATGACTGCAAATTACCAGTCGTTTGACGGTGAGGAATTCTCCAGTTACATTAGTTAACACTTACGATCATCAGTTTTCAAATACAGTAGTATTTTCTTTCAAAAAGTACCAGCATACAATTCTGAATCATCAAGTTTTATGTTCATAATGCATTTGGCCATCTTACTAACATATTTTTTCTGAAATATTTTCATATTACAGAGGCGTGTGGCACTCAGAGGCTCCTGCAGCTGACGGAATGTGCCCTCAATAAGTGGGATGTAGTAATATGGACTCTCTCTACATAGCCAATGAATATTATTAATAAGACTACAATGGCATGTATAACATATGCTTTATCAAGGAAAGTAATGGCAGATATCTACTTCAGGACAGTTTTTCGAACAAGTGCTTCAATGCACGCATGTTGATCGGACAAGTCCAATCTCATCACACATGCCGGTGGTAGGCAAAGTTGACCAGGAATACAGTAAAAAATAAACCAAATGCTGACGGCAGATGCAAAGCCTAAGCATTTTCACCAGTTTGCACTTTGCACGACGATTTAATTTGGGCGCCATATGGCAGTAGCCTTCCCTGCAGTGCTTCACAACACTGTTTACTTACACTAAATAATCAGATTCAGGCTATTTAAAATATATGGAAGCACACAGATATATTTGCATATTGAAAATTCTATATTGTGGTAACACTTACCAAATAACTGTTGGAAATATAAGCACTTTCAGTTTCATTGAATCCAAAACAGATTGTTAAATAATTAGACAAGTCTGCGCAAGATCTAGACATATCTAATAAGCATGAGGATGAACACATCTACCATACTATCCATTACTATCATGTAGAGATAGAACACGAAGACTAGTATGGAAGATATGGTACGAACAGAAGGTGTGTACGTTTCCGACCTGACGGGTAGAGGAGTCGACGACGACGTTCAGCAGCGTCACGGTGAAGACAGGGATTTGCTTGACTCGCGCAGCAGGGACAAAGATGCGTTGTGGTGGAAGCGATCGAGCAGTCGCGCAGAGCGCTTCCCAAAAACCTTATTTGCCCTCTCCCGGTGTAGGATCGTAGAAGGCAATGGTTTCGGAGACCTGCTCTCCCATTCACCGGTGCACGCCGACGATCGGGATGGAGTAGTCTTGGCAGCACAGCAGCAGGATGAGGCTAAAACCCTAGGTAAGTACGAGAGATTGCTTTCTACCGGTGGCGCCCGTACGTTTATATAGTAAAGACCGCTATGGTTAGACGAACCAAAACCGAGTCGATTTTCAAAACAGAAAACGTATTGGACATGTAGCAAAAATAAAATACAAAAGAAAGCCGTGCCAATCGCCCCACGCCACGCCACGCCCGCCCGGCGAGGCGAGCGAGCGAGTGTGTTCTTCTCTTCTTTCTTTCTCACACTTGTAAGGAAGGCAAGAGCGTCCAAGTTTATAAGTTGGACTCCTCTCGCCTCCACTAGCAATGCGGTAGTAAAGGTCTAACTCCCACCATTTCTATATAGGCCTTTGAGATTTTCCAGGAATTATAGAAATTATAAATGGGGTTTGGCCCAATAATTCCAACAATAACCTTCCAATAGTTCAAGCAACATTTTCTTCTTCTGTACATCATGAGAGTGACTTTTGTGAGCACAGACACATGTGCTCATCCTAGTTTAATTATTAATTATATTTCAATATAAATATTGAATCTCTGATTATATTATTAAATATGTCAATAGATATGTCTTATTAATGTGATAAATCATAATTTGAAGTACAGAAATGTCAAATTCTGTTAAATTGAAGTACATTTGATAGAATGTACAGAGCGACCGCCTCCTGGAAGACAACGCACTGTCTTATGAAAGAACATATCATGGAGCACTGCCATGAGTACCTTCGAAACCCGGTATACAACGACACCCCTGTCCGGCCAACGAAAGATTCCGAGTGCTGCAAGAAGGTGCGTGTGGTACCAGTTTGGGACGAAATCATCGACTGCCTGACGGAGGAACAGAAGGAGAACAATATTCTCAAGGGGAGGATTAGGAATCTCCCGCATATTTGCAAGCTACCCGCCCATCCTTCCTGTAGAAACGTGTGACTAGGTCTAGGTCAGTTAGTCTGTTGTAAACCGAGTCATACGGAGCCTATCTCCACCGATATTCCTGGCCACGACTAGCGTTTCGTTAGGCTCCTTCGGTTGCACTCAACCGACCCTTGTAACATGTATAAATACTGCAGAGATCAATGAACAAAGTGTGCGATTAATCTCTATATGGTATCAGCCAACCAACGATCCTACTCTTCCGCTGCTTCTTCCTCCGCCGGCATCCTCACAAAATTGATGCTTCCCTCCAGAATTTATAGTCAATAAAATTGATGCTTAATCTCTATACTTCCCCTCCAGAATTTATAGTCAATAAAATTGATGCTTAATTTTTGACAGATGTTTTATTTAATTAATAAAGAGAAATAAAAATTATCGTATCCACGGTTTAATTTGGATGCCATGGCAGTAGCCTTCCTGCAGCGCTTTATAATGTTCACCATTTCTAGTGATCATTTGCTCCCTCCGAATTGAAAATCAGAGGGAGTGCTTGTAACTAGCATTGCTACTTTGGATAAAGGTCATCAACACGCTTGCTCCCTTCCCTGCTACGGTGGTTCGCACGGCCGTGGGTTACTGCCGACGAAAACTGCCGCCGTCGTGTCATATTGTCAACTGCCAAGCAGATCGCGACTCATTGCGTGCCCGAGGCTGGCGCTCCGCTCCGCTCGTCGATGCCATTGCAGGCCAACACCACCTGAAGCAGCCTTGTTGCCGCGCCAAGTGAACACGCGCGACCGATACGGAGGCACGCGATCCCAAACCCGGCCGCAGAGCCTCGTCTTGGCTGCGCGACGACGTCATCTCCAGCAGAACGCGAAGGCGCCATTCCATGGCTGCAATCTGGAGGTGCACCAACACGGATCAGAACGCGCACGGGATCAGCGCGCTGGGTCTTAAATCACGGCGATCAAGAAGGCCGGTTTTATATTAGGCGGTGATTGGGCACCGGAGACGCCGCGGACGTGGGCGTCCCGGCCTTCTGGTAAGCAGAGCGCGCCATGGGAGGAGACGAGGAGTGACCGCACGCGCAGGGCAGGTCGTCGATCGGCATCACTGCTATGTTAATTTACACAGAACTAGAGCTTTCCTCATCTTAGACAATTAGACTAAACATACACACACACAAAAAAAGAGCCTTCCTCATCTTACTTCAAAATACAGAAATATATACTGTATAGTATATCCTATTCTTATGCAGGGTCGTCATCAAAACAAATCATTTGTACTTTAGAAAGATGTATATACAAATAAAAGAAGTGTTTGGAACAATTTTATAATGTGTTGCTTATAATAACTATAGATTCAGTACTATGTACAAGTGTGCATTACCTGGTTATTAATAATTCATAATATCCATCTTCAAATATATCCTATGCATCACAGGATTCAGCCATCTCTTGCATTAATTGCCTAATAACTAGTTCACAATATCCATCTTCAATCATATATATCATATCTCCGGTTTTTGGTATATCTTAGAATTATTAACTTATTATGAGTTGCTACGAGATGTCTTGCTAATTGCTATAAATAGGAGCACATGGGCAACGACTCATACATAGTATGCAAAAGTGAGTTCCATAGTGATCTTTCAACCTCCCAATAGTGGTAGCCAACAAGCAAGATGACTGTTAATTCTAAAGCAACGACACTTCTCTTCCTGGTTTTCGCAACAGCCACATTTTGTCAATACAGAGTGACCGCCTGGAAGACGGTACACTGTCTTATGAAAGAACATCTCATGGAGAACTGCCATGAGTACCTCCGGAACTCGGTATACAATGTCGTCCCTGTCCGGCCAACAAAAGATTCAGAGTGCTGCAAGAAGGCGCGTCTGGTACCGGTTTGGGAGGAAATCATCGACTGCTTGACAGAGGAACAGAAGAAGAACTATATTTTCACAGGGAGGATTAGGGATCTCCCGAATATTTGCAAGCTTCCAGCCCATCCTCCCCTTCAGAATATAGTCAATAAAATTGATGCTTAATGTATGAGGGATACTTTATTGTATAAATAGAAATAACAATTGATCTTATCTAACTGTGTTGAACATAAGGGTTTGTCTCGTTTGTGTCGGGCATGCAACTGCCTGCAGCCGTAGGCACTTAAAATCGAGCGCTTAGGAACGCTGGCTAAGACAGGTAAGTTGGCCCAGGGTTCAAAACAAAGAAACTCAGAGCTTCTCCAATAGTCTTCCAATATGACTACCAATACACAGAAATTGTCATATAGAGAGTGAGATGCTCCAAGAGTTTTCCAATACGCCTCTCAATACTAAACTTTTATTAGGAACCTCCCAATATCCATCCAGTGGTGAATCCAGAAATTTTGTAAAGCCTGGACGAATATCGCAAGGTGTAGCAAAATCGCACAAATATATCAATCAGCAACACAAGTATAGGCAAAGATAAACCAAAATCTATAATAGTGCACCTCTAACACAAAGAGATGCATCTATTTTGGATTATTTTGGCTACCACATGTTATAAGAATAAGCAAATCAGCAGACACATCCTTCCATAAACCTGGTACACATAGTGACATAAGTATTTGTTGGCCACGAGATAGCCGGGCAGGCACCCAGGGTTATCGGGCCCTGGGTCCGTACCCGTATCCACCCATCTCCTTCGAATAGATTGAGCGTCTCTCTCTACTCCTCCCAATAGCTAGGTCCCATATAAAAGTGATATTTCTAATAGTTTTAAAAATTAATATAAAAATAACGATACATCCACAAATCACGAGATAAATTTTATTATATTGGTATGGACTAGAGAATTTCTTCTGAATATTTTATGCATTGGCGCAAGATGTTATATTCGAATTTGAATGTTAGTTAACATTGAATTATTTGTGGTTGAAATACAATTGTCTCGATTATTATGAAACAAAATTTGTAATTTAATAGTGTTCGTACATGATAAAGAAAGAGAAAAATATAATTGATGATATTAATAAAAGTGAGGTATTGCGAGTTTGTTGAAGCACTCACTCCCAATATTCTGAAAACAATATTAGAGCCCCCAAAACTATCATATTGGGAGTGAATTATTAGAAGACTGCTCTAAGTGCATCATAGAGTTGTCTTTGCAGGAATGACGCTTTCCATTTTTTAAGACATATAAGAGTTGATGGTCATGTTAGCCTAAATATTTATCAAACTCAAATGACCAGCAATACTGGTCCCTCATGTTCAGGCCAATTCCCTATATGTATAATGCCCATGAAGAATGCTAAATGTTTCTAATAATAATAATAATAATAATAAATGTTATTGTTGTTTTCAAATGAACAAATGTTGGATAATATACAAAGGATAAAAGAACACAATTTTTGTACATGCATACTCTCATATTTCCTTTTATTTGAAAAGTTCATGGGACGACATCACAAAAATTGTAAATTCATAGGCTATTAAGATTCCTAGCATAGTGCAGGTGCGGTATGCACATGTTTTCAATAATTTACACAAATTCAAATAAAACTAAAGTACACCTATAAATCAAAACAAAATATCAGAAAATGAAAATCTTAAAGAAGGCTTTAATTTTTAGAAAAATTCCGGGTCAACAATGAAGTCAAAAAGGTTCACACGAATGGTATATTCAATTTTGAATATTAGCAATTCCTAAAAAATAGATCTTTTACTGTGATTTTTTAAGGATATATAATTAAAACCCATATTCCCTAGAACATAGAACATCCTAAAGCAAAAAAACAATGTTACCTCTAAATGTGAAGCTCATGTGTTCCAATCTGAATTTTGAACAATTATGAACTCCTATATATGGCAAATAAACAAGAGACATGCTCCTATTGTGCCAATGTGTCATAGACATACTGATTCTTCGGCTCAAATGGCCGTAATTAAACTTTGCCTCTAAATGTGAAACTTCTTGACTAGGCCTAGGCTTTTGGTTCCATTTAAGTTTCTGGTTAATTTTGGTATTATTAAGGTGGTTTTTCAGAATCAATGCTTGAACTAATGATGGGCTTTTAAGTATTCAAAAAGTTCAGGTACCACAATTTTCAGTGTTCGGAACTACTCAGATTTTCACTATTTTACAATAATATTACACATTTATCGAATTGTTACTTATAATCACAGTTAGATCACAAATGTGTTGTAGCTGAAGAAAATCAATGTCGAACTTACGAAGTCACGCAAAAATTGAAGAAAATCACAAATAAACAAACATCTTTCCTTCTTTTCAATGGAGTGAAAGTCGAAACTTTCAATGGACATGATTTATACTAGAATTTATATTGTTATTATTTTTTCGGGTTATGTAGCATGAAGATAGAGAAAAAAAGATTAATGAATAGACTATGAAAAATATTTTCGGGTTATGTAACGCCGGGTTCGTTGTTAGCGTTAATAATTATGACCAGTTAGAAAAATGTGAATGATATTTGGATGCAACATTTAAATAAAAATAGTTTTTCTCCTTTTCAATGGACTAGAAGTTTAAACTTTCAATCGATATAATTTGTACTAAATTCTTTTTGGGAAGTTAGCTGTGGCACACTACAAAAATGCATCTTTGGACACTACATACTGCGAAGTTCGTATTTAGGCCGGACACACTGCAAAATTGTAATTCTTAGCTACAGCACACCGCCTCTATCATAATATTACTTTCACATGTGAGAGGTAAGAGATCTTTTAAAATGACATTGGTGCCCCTCTCCGCTTCTTTCTCTACAACAATGGAGGACAGCGGCCGACCCGGACATGGACGCGCGCGGCAGCGACTCTCGGGCGCCCGTGTCGTGGCCGGCGCAAGTGGGTAAGCGGGGCGAGTGGCAACGGCCATGGCTCGCGCGTGGCAGGCGAGCGGTGGTCTAGCACACGCATGACGGTCTAGTGAGGGTGGACGCCGCCTAGCGCACGCATCGCTGCAACAAGAGCGGGTCGGCCGAGCCAAGGAGGTGGCGGCGGCCGAGGCTTAGGCGCGCGATAGGCCGAGAGAGCAGTGGAAGACGGAGATAGGTAGCATCCTAGGAGGCGCGACGGCTCGAGCCTCACGGCGTTGTGGCCGAGGCGGGCCCGAGCAGCCTACAACCGGAGCCTAGGCGAAGGCAACCCGGTGAAGGCCGTCTCGTCCAACCTCCCTCGCTCCCATGGAGCTTTCTCTCTATAGTAGCGAGACAAGGGTAAAAAGGTCACTTCACTTCTCCTTGGCAGTTGAAAAATAATATTTTAATGATAACGGTGTGCTACAATTAGGAACCACGTTTTTGGAGTATATTTGACCTAAATACGAACTTTGCATTGTGTTATGTCTAAAGTCGAATTTTTTGGTGTGGCATAGCTAATTTCCCCATTTTTATATAGACAAATGTTATTTTTTGTGAACCATCCGATTCCAATCTAGTAGCGTTGGATGTTGATTGAAACCTTACCAAACTTTGAAACGACTAAAAATTAGCAAGTCCTGTAAAAAAAAGGCATATGCGCATCAGCGCACCAGGAAACTACAAAACTTTTATTTCTAAGGGAGTTATTATTATTTTACAAAACCACCAAAATTTTGGCCTTGGGAAAATGTGTATTTGTGGGTTATCTAGCGTTCAAAACAAAAAAAACAGAACCGTGTATATGGTTTTATCGAGGATGTAACATTGTTCCAAAGAAAAAAACAGAATTCTAGCGGCCGCAATATTGTTCTCTCTTTCTTTCTTTGGAGACACGAAAGTTATACCTGTCCCGAAACAAAAGAACTAGACTGAAGCGAACTCTGCAGCTGGACTCGCGCATCTAGAAACCGAGCTCACCTCTACCGGGCCGGCCGCCTTCCGCCGCCGCGAGACGAGACGCACGCCGTCCGCCTTCTCGCCGTCGTCCTCGACCCCCTCCCGATCTCTCCCCCGGTGGAGCTATCCTGGTTTTGCGCGGCGCGGCGCGGAGATCCGTCCTCCCGGGCGCAAAGGTGAGAGTCTTCTCCCCAATCCTCTAGAGAATCCTCCTCCCCCTTTTTGTAGTTGAAATTTAGGCTGGATGTAGCGCGGGGGTGGATCGATCCCTGCTTGGGGGCGGACATAGGAAGAAACTTTCGCCCGTGGGCCACGGGTACGGGAAGATTTCATCCCAATCTGGGGTGGGGATGCCGGGCAGTTGTGCCTGGCGACCCGTGGGGGCCGGAGTTCTCGAACGAGAGGGGAGGAGGGGGTCTCTCCGCTGACGTTAGGCCCGCCTCTGGCGCTCACCCTAACCCTACAAGTCGATTCATCCATGTAATTGAGCACTCTGATGTCTGGAAATCAGAAGCGAAATTAGGTTTGACGCAATTCTGCAGAATTCGTGCTCTTTCGTTAAGTGCAGGGCCCTTCCTTGGTTTTTGGTTTGCCACTTACCTCCAAATCGAGGGTAACTCTTTAGCTGAGGTGTGCTCAAGGATTTCCCCATATGAGTACCTGTACCCAGTAACAGTTTAGTTTCATGCGATGTAGCATCCTACTGATCTGCATATTGATGCTTTATTGTTTATATGGGCAATTTCCCTAACATGTTGTAACCTGAGAGGTTTTCTGCGATGTGTTCGCTAGGTGTTTTCTCTTAGCCTGAATGTGGTATTCCCATAGTACGTATTAGTTGTTCTCTGTGGTATATATGTGGCTTTTAACGATTTGGGGGAAATCCCCTGTTATTGGTTCTAAATGAAGTAGTGTGCTTAGACTATCCACAGTGCGGCCGGCATCCTTTACGCTAAACAGCGTTAGCGTAGACATTTGCCTGCAGCGGCGTGCGGTAAGACCCACGGCAAAAGACCGTAAAGGGCACGCTCCGGCAAAGCCAGCGTAAACGCTGCCTTACGGTAGACTACTATAGCAAGAACTGTAGACCACTGTTTAGATTTGTTTATTAGATATGGTATTTGAAGGGGATGTAGTTGATATATAGTATATATAGAGTAATGGGAGTGCGAAGAAGTTGATGTAGAGTAAAGAATTTTGATGATGTGGGTAGAATATTCCTTTTAGAGTAAAATATAGAGTAGTAGGAGTGCGGATAGTCTTATGAATTTTGTGCCATGAGCTAATTTTGCGGCTATTGTTTTATACAGAGAAGTAGTCTCACAATTTTGTTGTGTGGCATAGCTGTACTAGATGCACCTGATCTGTATTTAGCGGGTATTCGTTGGTTTCATACAGTTTATTATATTTACTTTTATTAACTTCTGGCCAAATAAACTAGCATTGTTGCAACTGGTTTGCAATTTTCTGTTGAAGTTATTTACTTACTATGTGGATAGATTTCATTTTAGACATGATTGTACAAAATGTCTTTCAGAACCCATTAATATGCATTCCATTAATTTTAATTTCCAACACAATTTGATAACACCCTAAATTTGTTTTTAACAAATTTCTCTCTTGCAGTAGGGATTGATCATGTCTTCTTCAATGCAATCGTCATACCTTCCTGCTACCACTGAGTCGATAGCCAAGGCTCAGGAGGCTAAGGATGCTTCGGAGTCCATCTCGATCCTCTACCTGGTGCTTGAAGACCCATCTACTTCTGCCGATGCACTGAGAACAAAAGAGCTTGCAATCACAAATCTGACAAACTACCTCACAAAAGAAAACAGAGCTGAGGACCTACGCAACCTTTTGACCAAGCTCAGGCCTTTCTTTGCGCTGATTCCCAAGGCAAAGACTGCAAAGATTGTGCGTAGCATCATTGATGCTGTTGCCAAGATACCTGGAACATCTGAGCTGCAGATCTCACTCTGCAAGGAGATGGTGGAATGGACACGTGCAGAGAAGCGTACCTTCCTCAGGCAGCGCGTGGAAGCAAGATTGGCAGCCCTTCTGCTGGAAAACCAAGAGTATACTGAGGCGCTTAACCTTCTTACTGGTCTTATCAAGGAGGTCAGGAGGTTGGATGACAAGTTGCTGCTTGTGGACATCGACCTTCTTGAGAGCAAACTCCATTTCTCTCTCAGAAACTTACCAAAGGCCAAAGCATCTCTGACTGCTGCAAGAACTGCAGCCAATGCCATTTACGTTCCACCGTCTCAGCAGGGCACTATCGACCTGCAGAGTGGTATCCTCCATGCGGAGGAGAAGGACTACAAGACAGCGTACAGCTATTTCTTTGAAGCATTTGAAGCGTTTAGTTCGCTGGATGATCCAAAGGCCATCTCCAGCCTGAAATACATGCTTCTGTGCAAGATCATGGTTAGTCAGGCTGATGATGTTGCAGGAATAATCTCCTCAAAGGCTGGACTGAAGTATCTGGGTCCAGATGTTGATGCAATGAAGGCTGTGGCCGATGCCTACTCCAAAAGGTCACTGAAGTATTTCGAAACTGCTCTTCGTGATTACAAATCCCAGCTGGAGGAGGATCCCATTGTCCACAGGCATCTCTCGTCGCTGTATGACACCCTCCTGGAACAGAACCTCTGCAGGTTGATTGAGCCCTACTCGAGGGTGGAGATTGCACACATAGCAGAGATGATCGAGCTGCCTATTGACCATGTCGAGAAGAAGCTGTCCCAGATGATCCTTGACAAGAAGTTTGCAGGGACTCTGGATCAGGGTGCTGGTTGCCTCATCATCTTCGAGGATCCCAAGACTGAGGAAATCTTCCCAGCCACACTTGAAACGATTGGGAACGTCGGGAAAGTTGTGGACAGCCTCTACATGAGATCGGCCAAGATCATGGCCTAGAAGTTGCAGTCCGCTGTCTCTGCTGTCTCAGTGTAGTTGATCTCATTTTTAGCTGTCATTAGTCTCCTACCAAGACATTAATCCGGAATTGTTTTCTCTTTTACTTTGTGGGCTGAAAACTATTTTCTATGGTACAATTATTCTATGATGATCCCGAAAGTCATGTTATCTACTACGTTAAGTTTCACCACATGCTTGTGGCATCAGTGCGGTTAACTTCTTCATCACTGAGATTTTATTTCTGAAATCTCAAAAGTTTTCCATCTCGAGATATTTTCCTATTTCACTGCAAATGTAGTAGTATGGAGCAGTGGGTGCATGTATAGATCTCTTTTCAGGAGATCATCAGTGCCACTTGCCAGAATAAGCTTACCATGCTTGTTCAGATGTGTCATCTGCCGCCTCGATTGTACTACATGTTCCATCGTTTGTATTGTATCTTTATTCTGACCCTGTTTCGTTACCATAAATTCACTGATCCATTGCAACGAAAGGACGTACGAAAAACTGACTCGGTGTTTAGCTCTCGGGCCTTGAATGATGGCTAAGACTAGCTGCACCGGCACCCGGTAAAAGGTCCTTCAGGACCAATTTACCGTAAAATGTGCTGCACCGGGGTACTGGGACCGGTACGCTTCCGACCCGGATGGCCTTCCGCACGCCAAATCTGGCGCGGTGCAGGATGAACTGGACGAGGCGACGTGGCGTGGGCCCCGCGGCTGGCCTGCTCCTCCCGCCACGAGCTGGACTTCACCGGGAGAGAGGGCCGCTGCCGGACGCCGCCGGTTGGATCCCGTTGCTGCCGCCGGTTGGATCCCGCCTGGATCTCGTCGCCCCCGTCTGGATCCCGCCGCTGCCACCTCAATCCCACTTGGAGCAGGCCACGGCGCGCGTGGTGGATCCCGCCGCCGCCGCGCGCGTGGGAGAAGGACGGCGGTGGCTGCCTGTGCGTGGGACAGTGGGAGAGGAGAGGATAGGCGGCGGCGGCGGGGGAGGCGCGAGGCAGGCGGAGCCGCGGCGGGCCCTGGCCGCCGGATCCACATCGGAGAGGGAGGAGGGGCGCGAGGCCGGGGCGGCGGGGCGACGTCGGGAGGCGGATGAGGCTGCAGCGGCGGGGAGGGGGCGGGCCCGACGGCGGGGAGGGGAGAGCCCGGCGGCGGGGTCGGCGGTGGGGAGGAGGCTGCCGCCGGCGTGAGCGCGGGGAAGGCGACCGGGGAGGCGGGAGGGGCCTCCGGCGGCGACGCGAAGGGTGGAGGGAGGGAGGAGGAGAGGCCCGCGCGGCGAAGGGTGGAGGGAGGAGGAGGGCGGCGGCGGCCTGCGCGCTTGGAGGGCCTTCGGGAGAGAGAAGCAGGAAGGAGAGAGGAGGGAGAGATAGCGGCAGGAGAGGGAGAGGGGAGGGAGAGAAAAAGGGGAAAGAAAAAGAAGGAAAAAGAAAAAAGGAGAAAGAAGAAAAAAGAAAGGAGAAAGGAGAAAAGGTGAAAAAAATAAAGGAGAAAGGAGAAAAGTAAAAAAGAAAAGAAAGAGGAGAGATGAAAAGAGATGATAGTTGAAGTTGGTTGAATAAAATATTAGTTAGTTGATATAGAGGATAGATATAGAGTATGAATGAGTGCAGATAGCCTGGATATAAAAAGAGAATCTTCTTGATTAGGATAGAATATTCACTTTTAAAAGATGTATTTAGAGGACGACGAGTGCATATAGTCTAA
>JAUNZO010004337.1:0-10926 GCA_031894775.1 Chloris gayana
TATAATCTGTGGAGTGCCACCAGACATTATATGAGGCGTTTCAACACCCATAGTGAACTGATAGTTTTGATTGTTTTGTTCAAATGCTCAATTACATGTAATCCATATACAAACAATCTTAGAAAAGAAATCAAGTAGAAAACTGTGGACCTCCTCTATTTTGTATGTGTCGTTTATTTTAGATCCACAGTGATAGTTTTGTCACCTCAGGGTAAAAAGTATGTCACATTTACTAATGATTAATTTATAATCCCAATTAGTGATGGTGTCGTATGGACGAATCAGCAAGCTCAAAGATAGGCAACAAACATCATCTCCTCACGAAACTCTTTTTATATGTGAAATATTTTAAGTTCATTGAAAAGAACATGCAACCAAGAGGAGAGCAAAACGCGCGCTCGTGGTTTTTTAGTGGAAACTTCTACGAAGACCGCAGACTAACACTAAGTTTTGTTGATAACGTGTTTGTTATTAAAACTTTTATTTTAGTAGTAGTGGGGATGGCGCGTCGGATGTAGCAGCTTGTTCCTACTCGTTATAAGAGTTCACACCGTCATATGTTCTTCCTACCATAGTACCACATTACTTGTGCAAATCGATACTGAATTCACTCCTGACTAGCATACGACCCTGAAGCTCCCGTCCCTTGCTAGTAATCCACAATGCAGGGAAGTCTCGCAGAGGAGCAGAGAGCTCTGCGGCTCGTCAAGAGGGAGGAAGAAGCTCTTTCCTGCCCAGGGGCAGGGAGAGTTGACTACAACACCTCAATACGGAGGATCGTCGCCGGCTCCGCCGTTGCCGCCTCCAGCGCGTCCCTTGTCTTTCCGACAGGTGTATCGAGTTCTGCTTCATCATCCATTGGCTCCCTTTCATCCAGCTCGGCGGCCGTCAGTTCCGGCACCGGTGCTGAGAGTTACAAGCTGCTGCGCATGGAGGCGTTCCAGGACCTCAGCGAGATCGCGAGCCATATGGTCAACGATGGGTACACCGACGAGCTGATAACGGAGTTCTGCCGCCGGAACCAGATATGCAGCGGCGGCGACGCGGTTCTGCTAACCTGGTTTTCCGAACTTGGCGTTGGCTGGATTCTTGGAGTCAACAGGAAGACACTCTACGGGGAGCCGTGGAGCGCCGTCGAAGATAAGGTAAACCAGTGGGTCGTCGCCTTCACCGTCATGGTCGAAGCCTTCCGGCTGACAAGGCCTTTACCCACTGTAAGTCTGTTGACAACCAAAATTAGTCCTGACTCATCAGATGTCGATACTGAAAGTTCTGATCCGGTAAGGAGCAACAGCGTTGATGTTGCTACTGTCAAGGAAGCCATCACAGCATATTCTGATGCCGAGACACGGCGATTCCTCAGTTCTGGTCAGGAGGAACCAGAGGCTCAAAACCAATTTTTAATCTTTGCCCAAGCAAGCTTGATGAAGATGTTGCGCTTCCCTGATGCTGTCGCTGCCCTCGAGAGATCACCAGAGAAGATCCTGCGCGTTATCGAAATGTACTCTGTGCTCTCGGACGCCTCCCCGGCCCTCTTGGCGTTGTTCTCCGGGAAGGCGATCATTGTCCCCACGTGCCAAAATTCAGAGTGGTGGGAGGAAGCGGGAGAGGTTCCTGCTAGGATTGAAAACGTGCTTTCCACCCTGGGTGGAGTGGTGTATGATATACTGGAGAGCCTGAAGCGGCTGGCACAAGACGAGGATTCGTGGAGGACGTTGCCGGGGAATGATAACGATGACATCCACCCGGTGAGCCGGTACGTGGTAAACTACATAAATAGCTTTCTTCTGGAGAATCGCACTGTATTGGATTCGATGCTGTGGCGGCGGTTGAAGCTGCCGCAGCTGAGGATAAGGGGGACGGATACGCCTTTCCCTGCGAAATACATTTCACAGTCCACTGATGATTTCATCTGTAAGCTGATCGATTCGCTGGAGGCCATGGTTGAGAAGAAATCAAAAGTGCACGCCACAGCCGGGCGCAGGTACATATTCCTACTCAACAACGCTTACTTCCTCTACTTCCTTCCGCAGCAGCACACAGAGATTAGGCCTCGGCTCCGGGAGGGATTCTCCTGGTTTGTCGTCCCTCGCAAATTGCTCGAGTGGTACATCAACGACTACCTCGACGCGTCCTGGGGCCCTGTCACTGATTGCTTGACGGGAGTTCCTATTGCTACCAATACCAAGCGCCGCAGCAGTTCAGTGTTCCGGAAACCTTCGGCGCTGGACAACTTCAATGCGTCATTTCAAATCACCTACGACACGCAGAAATTCTGGAAGATCAACAGCCCAGAATTGCGAAGTAGCCTGCGCAAATCGGTGTCCGACAAGGTTGTCTCTGCTTACAAAGCTTACCTGGAAAAGCATGCCATAGACGAAACGTCAGTCAGGTACACACCCCAGGAACTGGAAGATTTATTTGAAGATTTATTCGAAGGATGAGTCCACTAGTACAGATACATCTATGGCGAAACATTTGAGTAAATGTAACAAAGGCATCTGCTACTACTATCTTCTCATGTTTTCGTGAGCAAGCTATTCTGTAATTTAATCTATAAATGCTATCACCAGGTTCTGAATTTGGATGTTCTGAACAAGCGACACTACAGTTAGAATTCATGCTATAATTTCAGCCAAAATGCAGACAAGAACTCTTAATTTCATGAGTAAGCTACTCTGTAATTTAATCAATATAAATGCTATCATATTTCTTTTTCCCCCATTTTCCAAACGTGGTCTGATTAGAATTTAAAAATTCAAATTCAAGGCCTTCCCAAGCTCAAAAATTAAAATGGAGAATTTTCCTGGATAGTACAACTCTAGAAAGTGACATGCACATCGAGTTTGCTCCAAAATTCTTTCTAGATTAATTCTGAAAATTCAGAGAAAATGCTTAAAAGTTAAGATTCTCTGATTTATTTGAGGTATCAAACCTTGATGAAATCCAGTGGGGTTTTGTCCTAGATTTTTCTTTTGACATGCCCTACAACATATATTTTTGGTTGACCATACTTGTGTTGTAGAAATTTGAGTTGTAGTTCAATTCAAAGTGTATTTGAATTTATTTTTAGCCCAAACCATAATGCATGTCAATGAAAATTCTTGGAGGGGTTCATCCAGACCTGAGGTTAGTTTTAAAATTGCTTAGTTTGCAAAAACGTGACACGAGTGTCACATGGTCTGTCGTTCCTCGCGAATTACAGATCGAGCAGTACATCAATAGCTACCTGGACACGTCCTGGGGCCCTGTCACTGGTTGCTTGAGGGGAGCTACCAAGCGTCACAGGAGCTCGGTGTTCAAGATCAGGAAACCTTCGGCGCTAGAAAACTTCAACGCGTCGTTCCAAATGACCTACGACACACAGAAATTCTGGAAGATCAACAGCCCAGAACTACGAAGCAGGCTGCGCAAATCAGTGTCCAACAAGGTAGTCTCTACTTACAGAGCTCACCTGGAAAAGCATGCCAACGAACCCGACGACCTGGAAGATTTATTTCACCAACTGGAAGAGCGTGCCATATACGAAACGTCAACCAGGTACACACCCCAGGACCTGGAAGATTTATTTGAAGATTTATTTGAAGGATGAGTCATGAGAGTTTATAATAGGATGAATTAAAGTATCTGTTGCAGATAATTTCTCGCTGAGCCCCAATAACATGTTCACATGTTCTAAATGTATCGGCTACTACTATGTCCACATGTTTCCATGAGTAAAATATTCTATAATTTAATCTATCAATGCAATCATCAGATTCTGAGTTTTGATGTTCTGAACAAGTAAGCAGCACTATAGTTAGAATTCCTGCCAGCTGAGGCATGTTGCTTAATTTAAAAACAATTTCAGCCAAAAGGCAATGTCACAAAAAGCTAAAACTCTAAATTTCAGTCAATGATGAAAAGTGGACATTTTTAACAATAGAGTTGAAAACTAAACCGTATGCAATATGGACTTGTTGTCATTCAAGTTACGCAATATAGAGATGAATCTTTCACTAGCTCATTATCCAATGAGCAGGCTATTCTGCGATTTAAAAGGTAATTGCACAACTGGCTTCTGTGTTCTGGCAGAAGTATAAGCAACACATAGTTGATGGTTCATACTAGCTAAGGGTGTCATTAAATACATTCCATGGACACCTGCAAAAGTGAGACTCAACTGAAGCAAAGACAATGCACGCTACTTCACGTATCCTGAGCAATGCAAATAGGCCAGCTTCATTTGTTCTCAATTTCCATGAGCAGCCAGTCCTTCCTCATGCTCATTGGGAGTGCCATAAGACATCTGAACTGGCGATCATCACGGGTGAGCATACTATATGCTCTCAGCAGATCAGCACGGGCCAATTTGGGAATCACTTTGAGAGCCTCAAAGATTTCTTCTGGGGAAGCTTCCTATGGCACTCGCTGAACTTCAGCTGACTTCAGAGATGCTTGAACCGATTTGTTCATTTCTTCAAGCATGTGGAGAATGACATCTTCCTTATCAGTGCCTACAAACCAGGTGGACAAATTGTCTAGTACATTTATCGGAATGCACACTGCAACAGAGTAAACAGTACAATTTGCTTATTTAAATATTGAGATTTTGATCACAGTTCCAAGGCTGATCTTAAAGCTAAAATGGAGCTAAACACACCAAGCCACGATTGCTTATCATGGTATGTTGCTTTTTCTTGGTGGCAATTGGCAATGCAGTTCCGTTGCTGCCTAGATGAAGTTGATTTAAGATAACTTGCTGCCGTTGCTTCCTAAATCAGTGAGTGAGCATTTTACAAAAATCAGGCAATGAGTTGAATGCTTGCCGTGTATTTCTTTAAAAAGATATATCTAATACTGATAATGGTACAAGGCAGGGCTTTTTAATTAGGAGAAATTTATTTGGCTGAAACCATACCAGAATTGCGTGGCCTCTTGGCCGCGGAGCCACTTTCCCCTTCGCAAGCACCATCGTCCTGCAAACAAAAGGGAAGAACAAACCAGATTCAGAACACACCGTGCTCGTGCAGCTATTGCAGGAATGCAAGTCCGGCAAAGAGAACACGCAGTGATCTAATCTTGCAGGGCAGCAACGCACCGCCCCCAACTAGTTCCCCACAAGCACAAACGAGTGGCCAGTTTCAGCCAAATACAGCTCAGCAGCAGCGAGGGAAGCCGAACGCGTGGCAACAGGAGCGAACCTTCGCGACCGGATCGAGCACCGGCCCGTGCACGGAAGCCCCGGATTCCGCGCGTGGGCGGCTGTGTCGGGGATCGAACCTTAGGGAGGTGACCGTTCGTTGGGGCCGCCGAAGTCGTAGGATTCGACGGCCGACGGGGGTGAGTCTCTGTTTAGGAACACCTCCTCCCGGTCGATGTGGATGGGCATCCTCGTCGCCGGCGACCGGCACCGGGCACCGGAGTTAGGGGGAGAGAGAGGGATTGCGGTGTTGTTTTAAGGTGCTGTTTCAAGGGTTAATCGCCAGAATAGCACTCTTAGGGAGTGGCTACTCCAGAATAGCATCCATAACTGGTCACTCTCCAAAATAGCACTCTTGACTGGTGCTTTCATCTCCCACATAGCATTACCTATTTTCTTTTTATTTTTCCTTCCAAAACTAAAGTTGAGTGGACTCTTTTGCCCCTGCCTAATCCAAAGCCGTTCCTGGTCGTCGTTCTCCCGTGGCCCGAGTCTTGCCTAGGGTTTCAGCCGGGCGTTCCTGGCGGCGGCTCGAGCGGCTCGGGCGCGGCAGGAGCGGCGGGCGCGAGGGCGCGGCAGGAGGAGCGGCGGCGTGCGGGCGCGCGGCCGTGCGGCGGGCGTGAGGGCGTGGCAGGAGGAGCGGCGGCGTGCGGGCGCGCGGCGCAGCGGGCGCGGCCGTGCGGGCGCGGCTCGGGCGGCGGGTCGCAGCAGGCGCGGCTCGGGCGGCGGGTCGCGGGCGCGGCAGGAGCGGCGCGCGGACGCAGCAGGCGCGGCGGGCGCGGCTCGGCGCGCGCGGGCGGAGCAAGGAGGCAGGCGCGACTCGGGCCACGGTCGCAGAGGGAGCAGCAGGCCTGCGCGGGCTTCCATGGATTTCCCTGCCGAAATGGAGGCACAATGCTCTCGTCCCGGCAGTGAGGAGGCAGCGAGCAATGTTTGTTTCAATGGAAGGTATATCTTTGTGGACATGTAATGTAGATTTATTTTTTCTGCGATGTGCAATGTAGATTATCTAATTAAATCAAATTGTTATGTTAGGAGTGGACTAGAACTCAATATGAGGATCAATCTTAGAGTTCCGGTTATACTGCAATTTTGGATGATGACATAAGGGTTGAAATGGATTCTAAAGAATATGGGGTTGAAGTGATTGATGTTGAAGAATACTCAATTCAGAATTTGTTAGCTGATTTAGCAAACAAAACGAAATGGGGTGCTTGTCAAGAACCTAAAATTTGGTATTGGGACACCGATAAGAAGGGATTGCAAATTGTTGCCACAAATAATGATTTGCATACGGTTTTCCAGAAATTTCTGCCCCAAAAGCTAGTGTCATTTGTTGTTGAGTTTCCGGTTAATCATTCTTACATGACTAGCATGAGAGTGGAGGCCAAGTTGGAAAAATTGCCTGTTAGAAGGAATCCAAATCATGAACCAACACATAATAGTTCAGCTGAAACAGATGGGGAAAGTGAGGATGAAATTGAAGAAACTGTTGATCCTTCTTGGATGGAAGATGATGACATATTTATGGAGGATGATGAGGTGTTTGTGGATCTAGGATTGAGGGCTGAGGATGAGGCAGCTAGAATGAATTTTGGGTATGATGGAGTTGGTATACATGCAAATGATGTGGAGATTTCAGTTGATAATCTTGCTGAAAATGAGCCGAGGTTTGTTGTTGACAAGGAAAATCCAAGGATAAAAAAGGGTGAAACATTCCCAACAATGATAGATTTCAGGATGGCTTTGAAGCAATATGCTATCCAAAATGAGTTTGAAGTGCACAAGATTATTACTAACACAAAAAGGTATAGGGCTGAATGCAAAGCAGCAGGATGTCCTTGGAGAATTGTTGCTCATAAACTTGTGGGACAACCGACAGTTGAGGTTTGTACCTTTTGTCTAAATTTAGTGCATGTTGTGCATTTTGTACCATATGTGATGACTAACTAATACTATGTTACTTTGTCTTTTATGCAGATCAGCATGATTCCTAATGAACATGAGTGTATGGGCTCCGGTCTGTTACGCAGCAGCATGGCATCAAAGAGATGGGTTGCAGAAAGAGTTATAGGATGGTTGAGAAAGAAACCAGGGTGTGGGACATCTGAGTTGCAAGATAGATTGCTCGAAAAGTATGGTGTAGAGGTTCATTATGACACTGTTTGGAAAGGAAAGCAACTAGCAATGGAGTCAATTTTTGGTTCTTGGGAAGAAAGCTTTCGGGCCTTATTCGGTTTCAGGGCTGAACTCCTTCATAGGTCTCCCGACACCATTTTTGAAATTGCCACCAAACCGCATGAAGATGGTATGATGTTTGACAAGCTCTTCCTAACAATGAAGCCATGTGTTGATGGATTTCTACAAGGTTGTCGACCATATCTTGGTATTGACTCAACAGCGTTGAATGGACGGTATAAAGGGCAGCTAGCAGCGGCAACGGCGCTTGATGGTAACAATTGGATGTATCCTGTTGCATGGGCAGTCTTTGAGACTGAATCTTCCGAGAATTGGACATGGTTCATGAGGCAATTGGAGAAGGCAATTGGGCATCCGCCATCATTAGCTATATGCACGGATGCATGCAAAGGCCTTGATGCTGCTGTTAAGGAAGTGTACCCGTGTATCGAGCATAGAGAATGCATGAGGCATTTATGGGCAAACTTCAAGAAGTATTACCGTGAGGAAGTCTATGACAAGAATATGTGGCCAGCTGCCGGAGCTTACAAATCTAAGAAATTTGACTTCCATTGGAATCAAGTTACAAGTGCGTGTCCAGAGGTTGTGACATACATGAACCAACACCATAATCACCTATGGAGCAGGTCCATGTTCTCAAATGATGTGAAGTGTGACTATGTGAACAACAACTTATCCGAAAGCTTTAATAATTGGGTCAAGAAGATAAAGGGTTTGCCTCTCGTTGAGTTATTGAATGCATTGAGGCGGATGATAATGGACTTGTGGGACAAGAGAAGGAGAATTGGCAACAAGCTCTCTGGAATCATACTTCCAACAATAATTAAGCAGACTTAACGCCAAAACTAGAGGATTGGGTCACAATGGCCTGAAGTGGACTTGAGCTTCAAGTTGGTGCCACCTCCATTGAAAAGGAAACCTGGAAGACAACGGATTAATAGGTTTAAGGCTAGCTATGAACCGGGAGCTAAGAAACAACAACGATGCAAGCAATATGGTGAGTTTGGACATCGTGCAACCGGGAACTGTCCTATGAATCAGCAAAAGAAGAGGTGAGTCAAGTCTGATTTGTTTTCACTTTTGTTGTCATTTCTAAGCATACCTCCTGTTTATGCTAATAACTTGTTTATTTTTATGTAGGATAAGGAAGCACCAAGAAAAGAGGAAGCCAAAAAGACCTAAAATAGACCCAGACTGATACAATTTCACCAGGATCCATCGATAGAAGAATTGTCACTTTGGTGCATGGAGATGTTGAAGTTGGTACATCTACTTCAACCATTTCTGCAAAGCGATTGTTGGTGTTATCACAAGATAGAGGAAGTGGGGACAAAGGAATTGAGTCTTCCAAAGAGCCCGGTGTTGATGGTTAAATGTGTGTTGATGGACTAGTGTTGTTAAACTCTCTTATTATGCTTGGACATTATTTGTTTCGTCACATGTTGGACAATTGTGTGTTGAACCTTGGATGTTTTCGAGTTATGCCAAATGTTGTTGCTGCCATGTCAAATATGGATGTGTTTTTCTCAATGTGAAAGATGTGAAATATGGATGTGTTTTTCTCAATGTGAAAGATGTGAAAGTATATACATGTCAAAAGATCATGGTGAAATTTCAGGATATCATTTTTTAAAAAAAAAATCAAATTTTTTCAAATTTTTTTCGAATTTTTCGGATTCAGAATAACCCTCTGTGATTTTTTCAAATTTTTTTCGAATTTTTCGGATTCAGAATAACCCTCTGTGATTTTTTCGAATTTTTTTCCTTTTTTTCGAATTTTTTTAACCCTAAATATGTCTAAATCCAAAGCAGGGGTAAAAGAGTCCTTCCAGGTTTGGTTTCGGGTGAAAAATAATAAAAAAATAGCCAATGCTATGTGTGTTCTCAAAACTCTAGTCAAGAGTGCTATTTTGGAGAGTCACCGGTTATGGATGCTATTCTGGAGTAGCCACTCTTTAGGAGTGCTATTCGGCAATTAACCCCTGTTTCAACGAGATACTTATATTTCTAGACGGAGATAGTATATTCGCTTGCTACAGCCATCAATATCTGCTGCCGCACATTAACAAAGGGGAGAACAAAAAAGAAGATTGCACATATAAAATTTACAAAGAAAATTAAAGCCCCATAATAAGCTTTCCTGTGTAGTTCCAAGGTAATTTCCATTAAAAAAACATATATTTCAGATAAAAGGCAACTTAAAAAAACACATTACAAATTTAAGCGAAGGTTGAAAAGTGGACGGCTTTAAAAAACGAGAGTTGAAAACTAGACTGGGGTCATTTTTAAAATTTAACTAATGTGGACAGTTTTACTTCAAGTTACGCAATTTGTGCGAATAAACAGACGATGCAGCAGCCACTAGCTCTACATGTCCAGTAAACAGACGATTCATGAAAGAGGAAAATGCACACCTAGCATGCGTTTTGCTGCCTCAAAATGTAAGCAACGCTCATAGCTGACAGTTCATACTAGCTGAGGATAACACTACAGATATTCCATGGTCTTGCACAAGTGAGGTCTAGATTCTAGGATTTTCTTTATAATTGATTTTTTAATTTATTAATATAAATAACCGACCGATTTGAAAATTTGTAAAACTAATAGCCCGACCATCAGGCAATAGGAGGTATCGCACAGTTGGTGGGAGACAGGATGGTTGGGACGTTTTTTTATTTTCGACTTTTTCAGCTTAACGGTTATGCATTCTAAAGTCTCAGTTAAATATACTTTTACACATCGAAAACTTGTGCTGATTTTCTTGTTGGTAAAATAAAATTAATAAAATCAATAAGAAGTTAAAATAACTTTAATAAAAACACACTTAGGTCTCAAAACAAAATTAAAATTCCAATTTGGATGGAATAAAAGAGTAACTTTTTTTTTATCTAGAGGAATTCAACATCCTATCGGGATATGCCTACTTTACATCCTAATGGGATAAACCTATCCATAATAAAGGTATAAACCAGAAGGGTGAAACAAAGCAAACTAAAGGGAGTATAGTCACATGAGTGTTCTACCTAAGAGTGGGTAGAACATTATGAGCAACGACAGTGGACCGCTACCTGATACAGAATGGAGCAGGCCGCTGTGACAACTGACATCCAGTGGCGAAATCAAGTTCCCGACGATCCCTGAGAGACCCGTTCCGTCTCGCCCTGAAGGCAAAGAGATCGAGGTAGTTGTACGGCCCCAGGCACGTCCAACTGCCGAAAGAGGCAGGAGCCGTAGCCCACGGCGACCACAAACCTGTCGAGCTCGATCGCACGGCCGATCAAACGACGCCACGGAACACCTTGATCTCTCCTGTTACGTCACCACTAACCCGGCCGGTTATGGACAAATCTATGCCACCGGCACTTTTGCCGGTGCCGCATGGCCTCAGGTCCGATACATGCAGACTTGCACCGTGATCTCCACCGCGTTCTGGATTCCACCGCCGCGTCGTGGTCACCGGTGATCTCCACCGCGTTGCTGGTGACGGATGACGGTAGGTTGCAGAGCTTGAGTGAGAAGAAGGCAGCCTAATTGTTGCATCTGGC
>JAUNZO010004339.1:0-81105 GCA_031894775.1 Chloris gayana
TGTGACACCCCTACCTCGCGAAGCGAGAGGGATTGTCGAACGAGGATCGTATCGGGAGACATTCGACGAAGCGAACGTACATTGCACATACATCGGGGATACATCCGTCATTTTATTACATAGAGATCATTACTTGAATAACACGTTCTTACAGAATCTCTTAGTTATTACAAGCCATTGTTCAAATTTCAGATTTTACAACACATAAGTGAAGTGTGTTCTTACAATACTTAATAATGTTTTTGCGGAAGCGTAACATCTCGACGATACATATATATAGAGTTAACTTAGGAGAACCACACCGGCCCATACGGCATGGCCTCACTCTTGGGTCGGTGAAGTGGGAACCCACTCCACGGTCCAATCCTGAGGTTCCTCGCTTTGACACACATACTTCCCGCAGCAATCACAATAGTCGGGCTGCGGGAATCCTGAAAACAGTTGCAACACAAACCCCGAGTATCTAATATACTCCGCAAGGCTTACCCGTCAAAAATGGTTCTAATAACCGACTCTAGCATGCAGGGGCTTGACCTGGTTTGCGGAAACTTGCCAAAATCAGCACTTAAAGTATTTGTCTAACTCATGTTTTAGCCAAGTTAAGAGGGTTGACATACGAAGATAAATTTAGTGAGCACTTCTAACAAAACATGGTTGCAATACATGAAGTAATTCTTCAAAATCAGCAAGTTTCATCATCATATTCACTTGTTACTACGATGCGATCTGCTCGAGACAAGTGGTACTCATCACCGCGAGGGACGGCGATATATATCGATTTACACCCTGCAGGGGAAACCCAAATGCACGACATACGCATCATTTAAGAACACGTATGGCCACCTTTCACAAGATTATCATAGATATGAGCCGGGTCCACCCTCCGAGTGTGCATTCCACATGCGACCACAGTAGCGTCGGGTCCAAGGGTAATAACACACCCTCCGACTACTCACAAACCCGTGCATCCACCGTGACCAACACTTTGCACAAAGGGTGGAGCGACCGTCCAACACTACGACTCTCAAGTTACATCGGTTTACCAACTCCCATACGAAGGTATGCATTTGGTACACAACTCAATACTTGCTCGCGGAGTCACACGGTCCTCAACCGACACGCACGGGGCTATGGCGAACATAGGCAAACCTTGCCACCGCATCCTACACATGCATTTCCCCGTACGGTCTCAATTTCATCAATATCATGTGAGAGGTAACAAGATTTAATTCCTAGACCGGGTGATCTCCAAATCACTCGGTGTTGCTACCGATGGCTCCTTACTAAGCATAGCATTTCTAACGAAAAAGGATTTTACCTATCCAATGAGACCATAGGCATAAAGGGATAATAATGCAACTATGGTTACGAACAACTCCTGAACTTAAATGCACAATACATGACCTCATCACATGTGAAGTAAAGCAAAACTTTTAAAAGCGTGGGTTATGCACCGGGGCTTGCCTTGGTTGGTTTCGTAGTCGGTGCACTCGTACTCGCTCACTTCAAGGTGGTGCCCTCCTTGATCTTCGGTTCCGGTCGGGGTTCCTATATGAATGCATATGAAGTGCATGAGCATTGGATGAGTTCATATTGTTATAGTTCATGGAACTTTCTCAATAAGATAATGTAACGAAACGTTTGCATGAATTAAACATGTTCTTGAGTGATGATGATATGGTCATGATGGTGGTAAGGGTGGTTCGTTTCATGGGGACAACCTTCTAATTAGGGAAATTTTCATCATTTAGTATAAATGTAGATGCTGGCTTTTGAGATCAAGAAAATAGGGTATAATTCCTTATTATTTAGTATGCAAGAGGTTGATGCTTATTTCTTAGGATGAAGTTTTATTACATCGTTAAACATCGTGCACCATTTGTACTCATTATTTCATGTGGTTTTGTTACGATTAATCTACCTCATATGACTGTTCTTGCCCAAAAAGATAAACATTATCATGACATGTTTAATTGTGCCATGTAAGTGTGCAAAATTATCTAATCATGTCAGCAAGTAAAAGGGCCATGGGAGCTTAGCTCCTATTCGGCCATTTTTATATCCCTAAGTCCGAGTGGACAGGCTGCTTGTATAGCCACCTTAGGGTGTTCAAATCTTAATATTTTGCTATAGAGCTTAGGTGATTCAGGTTGGTTAATGTAAAGTACATAACTCAAGGTTTACAACGAGCCAAGAATCGTTTTATTTGGATCTGTATTCAAAAAGTTATTGCATTTCAAAAATAGCAAGTTGTCACGCAGGCATAACGGTTTAGCATCTTAGAGCGCTCAAATCTTCATTTTTCTACACAGGAAGTGTTGGGATTATGTTACCACGTTAAAGTACAAGTTTTCTACTTTCCAAAGAGCCCTTTCTCATGCAGTTTGGATCTGGGGTCCGGAAGTTACATCATTTTTGAAATGCAATCTTGTTTATGCGTTTGGTCACGATAGCATTTTCATCTTGCTCAAAAATTAATTTTTACTATATAAACATAGGTGTTCATGTTCACCATGTCAAAGTAGAGGTTACAAACTTTCAAATGCGCTTTGAATCGTTCAAATCCGTGGTGTAAAACTCGAGATATGATTTTTCTAAAACACTTAACCGTTACGAAGTTTCAGCACGTCTTCGAAATTTTGCCTAAGTGTTGCGCGCGGGAGGGGCTCGCCGGAGCGGCGGCGACGCTCACCGGCGACGCGTTCGAGCTCGCCGCAGGGGCCGGGCTTGGCCGCCTGTGCGCGGTTTTTAACGGTGCATCGCTTGGTGGGGGTGGCGAGGCGAGTGGACGAACGGAGCATAGCTCGCGACGGGCTATGGCGGGTGCGGCGGCTCCGGCGTGGGAGCTCGTGCTCGCCAGGGCAAGAGGAAGGAAGCGGTTGGGTCGTAGAGCTTCACCTTCGCACGGAGATGAACGGCGCGGGGTCGGTGCAGGCTGAGGTGGCCCGGAGGTTGCTGGCGTCGGCGAGGTGGCGGGGCTCGGTGGCCGGCGACGAAGAAGACAAGCTGGTTCTTCTCCGTTCCGGCACGGTTGAACCTGGGGAGGGCGCAGAGAGGTCCGTTAGGGACTTGCGCACCTTCCGGTGGCAGTGACACGACATGAGCTCACCCGAGCACCGCTTAATCACGCTGGCCGGCGTTCATGGTGGAGGCGGCGATCCGTGCGGATCTTCGGTGATTGGCGCTCACGGGGAGAGTAGAGGACTGGAAACCGGGGCTAGAGCTTCTCGGGGACTTGGCGAACGGCTTGCGCGCAAATGGGGGTGTTGAGCTGCAGAGGGGGCGGCGCACGGGGGAACGAACCGGACGGCGGCCATGGCGAGTTTCTCCCTCCTCGCCATCGACGGCCGAACGAGTACGCTTCGGGGCGAAGTTATCCGGCGATGGACGACGCGTGGGGAGTGCACAGAGCGGCGAGGACGGGCGGTGCCTAACCGGCATGGGCGCCGGCGGCGAGCGCCGCCGGCGGGTGGCCCCGGCCACCGTGCCTTCTCCGTTCAAAATTTATTCTTCCTATTTACAGTTTTGCCACTGCTGGACCTCTCTGTAAATTGCTCACAGACTTTGATCCTTTTGACATTTTTGCAAACCAAAATTTCTGTGGGTTCTTTGGATTATGTGGAACAACTTTCCTTATAGGCCAAAGTTCAAATTCGAAATGTAAAAATTTATAAAAATTGTTGAACAGGTGCTGTTTCCGCATAGGTTTGGATTTTTCTAGGGATTTGTGCTGCTCCAAAAATTCAGGAAAAATGCTCTAAATTCATGTCTTGATATGTTCTACCAGATTGTGCAAAAATATGGGGTTACTACTTTGGAGGAAATATGAGATCTCAAGAACTAGGGTTTCGGAACGATAAAAACCCTAATTGGCCTTTAGCTTATTATTTCATGTGACTGGGCAATTGTACGTGCAACTCTCCTGTTAGCACGATAACAGGTGAATTTGGGACACGGGGTGTCACACCTCGCGATGCCGTAAGTACCTCTTCCTGTTTCTTCAAATTTTTATTGCTTATTACCATCATTTACTTATAAAGACTCAATCTTTATAATTGCAGAAAATGGACAACTACAGGAGTCATCCTCCTCTTCCTCCTAACGACACTTGGGGAGAGGATTACGCCAACAATGCCGCTCCGCTAGCTGTTCAAGCCGGTCGACTCAAAGACCCTCGGACCGGTCTTTTCCTTTACCTCCCGAGCATAGTCCCAAAAATCACAAAGTGCGGGGCCGTGGTGCAAGCTCCTAGTACAAGAAAACGTACTACCTCCTTGACCATCGGCGGACCCGCTACTCCTCCCTACTGCTCCCGGCGATACTCGCTCGGAAGCGCAAAGACTTGAAGACCGAAGGCGAGAAGAAGAGGCCGTCGAAAGAGATCGCCGAGGCAGCTACGGCCATCCTCGAAGCTTCATTGGGGAAATCTCAAGGCACTTACGCCTCGGTTGACCCTTTATCGAAGGTTCTCAAAAGGTCCCGGTATGGTCATCGGACCGGTCCTATTGATGCTTTGGAGATTCAGCTCCAACTCCGCAAGTCAATCCAGTGGAGAAAAGAGCTGCGGATAGCGATGGTGGGGTTACCCAAGGCCCACCCAAGAAGGTCAAAACCTCCACTGGCTTCAAGAAAGCTTCCACGTAAGTTTTCTAGATTATTAATTCTTTTACGAATTATTCCATCTGCCAAAGCTCCCGAGCTGCCGAA
This sequence comes from Chloris gayana, assembly GCA_031894775.1. Classification (NCBI taxonomy): domain Eukaryota; kingdom Viridiplantae; phylum Streptophyta; class Magnoliopsida; order Poales; family Poaceae; genus Chloris; species Chloris gayana. The sequence goes on from JAUNZO010004339.1 coordinate 4,708, forward strand.
GCTCCGTACTCTAATCTTATTAACATTGCTTTTTTCTTACGAGATTCCTTCTAACTTCCAAGCTAGCATAGCTAGCTTTCTAAGAAATAAATCTTCTTCAACAGCTCCTTCCAGCGATGTTCCCGCTTCCTCCCCGATGTGCCACGGACCGGTCCCACTCCCGGTGCCTCCACTCATCGCTCCCGCCATTTCAAGCATAGAAGCTCAAAGTGCGGCTCCCACAAAGGAATTCCCTGCCGCCTCAAGCCTAGAAGCTGAAAAGCAAGCTTCCAATGTCGAAAGCTCATCTTCCGGCAACCCTCCTCCCCAAGCCACCTTATTTCAAATCCCTCCAGAGCTCTCGTTGGGACCGGTCCGGATGGAAGAAATTCCTCGCCGGGCCGGGACAACTCGCAAATCTCCTGGAGAACCCAAACCGGCCAAAATGGTGGTCGGGGAGGTAGAGGTGGACAGTTCCGGTGGAGCTAGAACTTTCACCACAACAGCTCAATGGGACGCCCTCCAAGAAGAAGAGGCCCTAAAGAATTTCTCGAGAATCCGGCCAGGTATATCTCTATGTTTTAACGATTCCTCCAAGCAATTTCCTGTTGATCATCAAATTTCTCACTCTCTTTTTTCCTTTTAGGTTCTCCCGAAAAGTTCGAAGCCAAGACTCGCTATAATCGCTCGCCTACGGAAAGAGCTCGGCACCAATCAAGAGCGATTAGGTGAACCGGAGTCTCGGACCGACGATCCGAAGGCCAAGGAAAACGATCTCCGAAGAGAGAGGCCGGTCTATAGAACACCCATCGGATGATGGAGGAGCGTCGGCAAGAAATCATCGAGGCTCCGTCAAGTTAATCGCAGTAATATTCTCAATTTTTTCTCCATATTTTCCGTGTTATCTTCTTTCCCGACTAATCCCATTCCTAATCTCGGCGCTTGAGAGTCTTGTTGCTGCCCATAAAAAAGCTGAAGAGATTCTTACTTGAAAAGGCAGCAGCTCAAGAACAAGCACTTGAAGAAGGCTCCCGTGTTGAAGAGCAACAAGCGGCCCGGATTGGAGAACTCGAAGGCGAACTCACCGCTAAAGATAGCATTTTGGCTCAAACCCTTCGCTCCAACAAGATCCTAGAGATCGAGAATGCTAGCTTGAAAGCTGAACTTGCTTGAAGCCTTAGAAGCGACGAAATCAGCTCAAGCGGACAAAGAGGTTGCCCCGAAGACCGCCCAAGAATCCGCCCGACTTGCTCTCCGGGCAAAAGATCGCGAGATTCAACGCTTGCAAAAAATCGAAGCCAAGCCGAGAGAGTCAAACACTAAAATCAAGGGCAGGTTCGGAGCTGCTGAGATCCGGCACGAGCGTAAGTACCGGTCTTTCTTGTTCATCCTTATGTCATCTTTTGAAAATATCGGCCTTTCTCTTGAATTTTTGCTTGTTTTTTCAGAACTTACTGCAGGTACCATTCATACTCCGGAATATCTCAATGGTGGTCGGACTATTGATCCCAATGAGATAGACCTTGAGTCCGCCATCCGGGCAGTCCCGAGAAGGATCAAAGAGCATTCAAGGTTGGTCGCTGCTTCGGGAGGGGGACACATCGCCGCCATAATCCGGTCTTGGACTCCGGTCGAAGATTGTGATTTCAATTTCATCCGGGATGGTGCCCACCCCGACACCATCGAAGACCGGTTCAATGAGCTGAGGAACTCACTCATTGGTACCGTTTCCGAGTTGGTGGAAGATGTTCTGTTGATCCGTCGGGCATCCCTCTAAACGTAGCACCAGCAGCTTTCGCCCTGGATCAAGATGCTCAAGATACTGCAACTACCGCCAGACGGACGATAGAAGATGCCTTCGAAGATCTTGACAGAGATTTACTAGTAACTTCTTCGATTCGAAGAAACGCTTGGATGATAGGCAAGATACAATTCAGCATACTTCTTAGCACTGTAGGTGGTGTGTACCGGAATAAAGTGTGCTGATTTCGTCGATCTATCGACGATTACCCATATGGAATCATGTTTCTTGGAGGTGGGAGGTAGTCCAACAACAAAATCCATGGCTATGTCTTCCCATTTCCAAGCGGGAATTTTTAATGGGTGCAATAGTCCGGCTTTCTTTAGATGATCAGCCTTGACTCGTTGGCAAGTGTCGCACTCGGCAACGTAACGAGCCACTTCTCGCTTCATGCGAGTCCACCAAAATTTCTCTCTCAACCCACGGTACATTTTGTTACTACCGGGGTGTATGGAGTATTTAGAGAGATGGGCTTCATCAAGGATTTTCTTCCGTAGTTCCGGGCTCTTAGGAACAACGAGACGGTTATTGAACCATAGTACTCCCTCCTCATCTTGACGGAAGCACTTAGCTTTTTCGGTACCCAACTTCGTCGGATGTGTTCCATACCTTCATCCGTTTTCTGGGCAGCAATGATTTCTTCTCGAAGAGTAGGAACAAGAGCCAAATTATGCAATGCACCATAAGGAATGATATGAAGGCAAGGATTACTCTCATTTTCAGATTTGCTGCAGTTTTCCATAGAGCAGATTTCAACTTGGTTGCATTGGTGCTTGCGGCTTAATGCATCGGCAACCACATTAGCCTTTCCGGGGTGGTAATGAATTTCCAATTCATAATCTTTTATCAGTTCCAGCCATCTTCGTTGTCTCATATTTAATTCTTGCTGCGTGAAAATATATTTGAGGCTTTTATGATCAGTATAGAGATGCACCAGATTTCCTAAGAGGTAATGTCTCCAAGTTTTGAGAGCAAGAACTACGATGCCAATTCAAGATCATGAGTGGGATAGTGCTTCTCATGTTTGCGGAGTTGACGGGAGGCGTAGGCAATGACTCGGCCTTCTTGCATGAGAACACAACCCAATCCAATGCCGGACGCATCACAATATACGTCAAACGGCTTGTCGATGTCGGGTTGAGCTAGAACGGGAGCGGTGGTTAAATGCTTCTTCAAGGTTTGGAAGGCATTTTCGCACTCCGGGCTCCACTTGAAGGTAGAGTCCTTCTCCAACAATTTGGTCATTGGCTTGGAGATGATAGAAAAATTTGGAATGAATTTCCGATAATATCCCGCAAGTCCGAGAAAACTACGGATGTGCTTGACGGTTTTGGGAGTCTTCCATTTTAGCACGTCAACAACTTTACTTGGATCGACGGAAATTCCTTCAGCTGAAATGATATGACCCAAGAATGGAACTCGATCCAACCAAAATTCACACTTGCTGAATTTGGCATAAAGTTGATGATCTCGTAGTCGTTGAAGCACAATGCGGAGGTGTTCAGCATGTTCTTCCTCCGTCTTGGAATAAATGAGGATATCATCAATGAATACTACCACGAACTTGTCCAGCTCCGGCATAAATACCGAGTTCATGAGGTACATGAAATGAGCCGGTGCATTAGTCGATCCAAAAGACATTACGAGATATTCAAAAAGTCCATATCTCGTAGAGAAAGCGGTTTTAGGAATGTCTTCGGCCGAATTTTTATTTGGTGATAGCCGGAGCGAAGATCGACTTTTGAGAATACTTTTGCACCGACTAATTGATCGAATAGCATATCAATGCGTGGGAGGGGGTATTTATTTTTGATGGTCACCGCATTGAGGGGTCGATAATCAACACACAACCTTAATGATTTATCTTTCTTTTTCACAAAAAGAGCGGGGCAGCCCCAAGGCGAAGCACTTGGGCGTATGTACCCCTTGTCTAGAAGTTCGTTGAGTTGCTCCTTAAGTTCAGCTAATTCATTTGGAGCCATTTTATATGGTCTTCTAGATATCGGTGCGGTTCCGGGTTGAAGTTCAATTTTAAATTCTACGTCCCGATCAGGTGGCATTCCTGGCAAATCATCCGGGAACACATCGGGAAACTCGCATACTACCGGTATGTCTTCTAGTTTCTTTCCTTCTAGGTGCTGAATTTGATTTCTAGAAAATTTTGGGTGTGGCAAGGATAGGATAGCCGGGCCGTACGGAGGTGAATTTAAATATACTTCCCGGGTGTCTATGTGTAAGACAGCTCTATGTCGTTTCATCCATTTCATTCCTAATATTACATCCATGCCTTGCCCATCTAGAATGATTAGCGTTGAGAGATATGTATTTCCGGCAAGTTCCGAGGGAACGTTTCTTGTTTCACGATTTGTGTGAATGAGGCCACCGGGGATGTGATGGTGTATGGAGTTTGCAAAATGGTGGAGGATAGATGCAACTTATCCACACACGCTTGACTAATAAAATCATGCGTGGCGCCGGAATCGAAAAGAATGAAGGCGGGATGTTCGAAATGGAAAACATACCCGAGAGGACCGGTTCTCCGGCTTGCACATCTTCGACCGTAGTAAAATTCACACGGCCGGTCTTGGTGGGGGTTTTGTTGTGATTGTTGTTGCTGTTGTTGTTGCCGCGGTTATTATTGTTGCCATTATTGCCGCGGTGGTGCTGGTGCTGATTATTCCCACCGTTGTTGCCATTGTTGCGGCGAGGGTGTGGGCAGTCTCGGATGAAATGACCAATACCGCCGCAGTTAAAGCATGGCTGCTGCGGGGATGGTCCGGCACCTTGGTTATGCTGCTGCGGGGTGTGTTGGTGACCACGGTGCTGATAGGAGTGGTGGGGCGCACGATAAGGCTGCTGGAAAGTAGTGCGTTGTCCACCCATTGGAGGCACCGGGACACGGAATTTCTGACCCGTGGGGCTGGTCACTGCAAGCTTGAACTTGTGAGGTGGTGCACCGGATGAACTTCCCGCGGCGCGCTTCCTCTTCTTGTCATCCTGATTGACGCGAATGGCGTCCTCTTGCACAATGGCGGCACTCACTAATTCATTGAATGTGCCATTCAAGAGAGCAAGGCGGTCTTGTAGTTTCGGATTTAGACCTTTCCGAAAGCACTCACGCTTCTTCGCATCCGTGTCAGCGTGATAAGAGGCATACTTGGGCAAGATAGTTGAATTTCCGAGCGTACTCTTGCACGGTGCTTGGAGCCTTGCTTCAGGTCAACAAATTCCTGAAGCTTCCTTCTCATGACACCGTCGGGAATGTGGTGTGCACGGAAGGCTGCCGAGAATTCCGGCCGAGCACCTGGTGATCCGCGGGGAGTGCAGCGGTGTAGTTTGCCCACCACGCACTAGCCGACCCACGGAGCTGCTGTGCTGCAAACAGAGTCTTCTGATGCTCGGTGCAATTCAGAAGAGCAAACTTGGACTCCACGATACGCAGAAAATTATCTGCTTCCAGGGGGTCCTTTGCTTCGGAAAAGATGGCGGCTGAGTCGCCCAGAAATCCCCATAAGAGGTGGGACGGGGCTGCGGTGGAGGAGCCGCTACCTGGGCATTGTTGTTCGACTTGCCGGGAACAGCCGAAACATCTCGTTCTGATTATGAACAAGTTGCTCCACAGCAGTCAGCGGTGGTGGAGGAGGTGGCTGCGACGAAGCACCTTCCCCGAATTATCCACCGTGCGACGAGTGTTCACCATCTGCCACACAATTTAATTACACCATTAGTCTCAGCATTTCGGAGCCATAGACAATGATAGTAATTAAGGGACATGATATGAACATGAATTTCATAATGTACTCCACAGGAGGAAAATTTCATTAGTGCTGCCATTGACGGATTTAAAGTCTCGATATGAAATTTTTAGATTGCATAACCCGTGAGAGTAATTTCCATGAGCTGAACTTAGTACAACCAGAAAATTTTTACTCATAATTTCAGACCATTTGGCTTAGTAAAATGTGCTTATGGTGCTGAAATTTTTAAGAACGAGACTTATATTTATTAACATAAGCTTAGTGGTTCATATATATATTTTGAGGCGAAACCCATTTGTACACAAAAGCGCGCGATACTAACACTTCTTAGCGCGGGGTTAAACGTCCAGGATTTCCCTTCCTAGCTAGTCATCCATACCTCCTATGCTGTCAGCCTACCCAAAAACACAGCGACCACTACGTCCTTACGTACGTACAAGCCACTAGTTCTTGTTCTTTCATACACTACCATTAATTTTACAAGTTTCTTCCTTAACACTTAGCTAGTAACCTAAGCATCGCTGTCGGTGTCTTCCGGGTTGTTCACATCGGAAGCATCGCTAGCGGCGTCATCACCATTGTCCTCCGGCGGTGGTGGCTGCAACAGATTCCAGTGAGCTGCCAGCAACACCTGGTGGTGCTGCTGTAACGCTGCCAACTGGTGCTGGAGATTTCCTATCTCTGTGAACAGCTGGTCCATGTTGGTCTGTGCAGTCTGGAGCTGTCCATGCAGGAATTGCATGGTGGCCTGCTGGGAGTAGATGGTCTCATCCTTCTGAGTAATAGACGTCTTAGCCGCATTTAGCTCATTTAGTGCCTCAATCCGCTCCTCATCACAGAACGTGGCCATCTGCTCATGTTCTTTCTTTTCCTGCTCAGCTCTTTCTTTCGCCCTGTCTGCGACGACGCGGAGGTTGTCGCTGAAGATCAGATCATCCTGCACTTCCTTGATACGTGCAGTCAGAGCAGCATTTTCCTGCTCCAGCTCGGTGATACGGGCGGTCAGTTGCTTGTTCTCCTCCTTCGCCGAGTAGTAGTCGTCCGTGACATCCGTGAGACGATCAGTGAGGTCTTCCACCTCAGATCTCAGCTGATTCCTTTCAGTCAGGAGTTGTCTTGCATCCATCTATAGACCATGGTTAGGAACATATTTTAAGCAGCATTACTATCAATAATTTTAGGATATAAAAGTTCAGTTGTCGTGCTGAAAGATAACAGAAAGAAACGGACATTCTTTACACGTAACCGGTTCTGAACCCTCTCTGTTTTTCCCCATTTTTGTCTCTGTTGGTACAGTAAAATTTACCAAAATTTATAACTAGATGCTAGAGTATTTCCTAAGCTTTCCAACGCATCCTAGAACACGGAAAAATCTTAAGCGGATCAAAAGATATGGCGATTTCCGGCTCGACGGATTTTTCTGCCAGATTTCTGGAATACCGGGAACCAAAAATTTGCTCTCTGTTTTTGCTTATTTGACCGACTTAACGAATTTTCCTTGCTGACCTGATATTAGATGAAATGTGGGGCATAACACAAGCTTTCCAGATTGGGGTAGATCATTTTATTTGGATAAGCACTTCAAAAGTTATAGCGATTTTTGTGAGGCACCCGAATCTGCCAATCCGGCGATTCGGCGAAATCTGGCAACCTTTTGCCAGATTTTCGGGTAAGTTATTTTTAGTAGGATTCCATTCCCCTTTTTCTTGGATCATCATGCCAGGGTGATGGTACGTTTTATGAGCTTTCCGGATTGTGTTTAACCGTTTCGTTTGAGTGAACGATTCAAAAGTTGTGACCGTTTTTGTGAAAACGATAATCGGTTAGGTTTAGTTTTCGATCGGGTGGGATTTTCTGCCCGATTTTTGGATAGCATGTACGACTTGTTGAGATTTTTGTGAGTTGTTCGAGACCGTTTCTTCGCATTCTTGATCGATTACCTTGTGCAATTTGTGATGCATGACATGAATGATGACAAGCAAGGCCGTTAATCCTACGTCCTTTCCAAAACAAAATACGTGATCGGTCCATATATAGCCGACCACTCGCTTTTTGTGGCAACGCACACACGATCTCATCACGGAAACTACACGATCTAAGGTCCGTGGTTAGCGTACCTGCAAGAGACCATTTCAGAAACATTACATCAAATTCAAAAGAAACTATGAAAACAATTGTTCCACAATCTCATCATCTTCCTCATCACCATCTTTCTCGTAGTAACGGTTCATAGAAAGAACCGCCTCGTGGATTGCCACGAGCCAACATTGTCCCGTATTATTACTTCCGCGGGCACGGAGCGCTAATTTAAATTGCAAACATACCTGGGCCGGGCCGTAGTTGCAAAATTTTTAAACAAGCATAACCCAGGGTTAGTTTGCCACATCTATTTCTACTGTAGACCTTACTTGGGCTTTCTATATCGTCCCTCACCGTATAAATGTGTTGGTGATTTTTAGTATGACCCGTAGTGTACGGCATATCCCGACACGGCTCGATACCAGCTGTGACACCCCTACCTCGCGAAGCGAGAGGGATTGTCGAACGAGGATCGTATCGGGAGACATTCGACGAAGCGAACGTACATTGCACATACATCGGGGATACATCCGTCATTTTATTACATAGAGATCATTACTTGAATAACACGTTCTTACAGAATCTCTTAGTTATTACAAGCCATTGTTCAAATTTCAGATTTTACAACACATAAGTGAAGTGTGTTCTTACAATACTTAATAATGTTTTTGCGGAAGCGTAACATCTCGACGATACATATATATAGAGTTAACTTAGGAGAACCACACCGGCCCATACGGCATGGCCTCACTCTTGGGTCGGTGAAGTGGGAACCCACTCCACGGTCCAATCCTGAGGTTCCTCGCTTTGACACACATACTTCCCGCAGCAATCACAATAGTCGGGCTGCGGGAATCCTGAAAACAGTTGCAACACAAACCACTGAGTATCTAATATACTCCGCAAGGCTTACCCGTCAAAAATGGTTCTAATAACCGACTCTAGCATGCAGGGGCTTGACCTGGTTTGCGGAAACTTGCCAAAATCAGCACTTAAAGTATTTGTCTAACTCATGTTTTAGCCAAGTTAAGAGGGTTGACATACGAAGATAAATTTAGTGAGCACTTCTAACAAAACATGGTTGCAATACATGAAGTAATTCTTCAAAATCAGCAAGTTTCATCATCATATTCACTTGTTACTACGATGCGATCTGCTCGAGACAAGTGGTACTCATCACCGCGAGGGACGGCGATATATATCGATTTACACCCTGCGGGGAAACCCAAATGCACGACATACGCATCATTTAAGAACACGTATGGCCACCTTTCACAAGATTATCATAGATATGAGCCGGGTCCACCCTCCGAGTGTGCATTCCACATGCGACCACGGTAGCGTCGGGTCCAAGGGTAATAACACACCCTCCGACTACTCACAAACCCGTGCATCCACCGTGACCAACACTTTGCACAAAGGGTGGAGCGACCAGTCCAACACTACGACTCTCAAGTTACATCGGTTTACCAACTCCCATACGAAGGTATGCATTTGGTACACAACTCAATACTTGCTCGCGGAGTCACACGGTCCTCAACCGACACGCACGGGGCTATGGCGAACATAGGCAAACCTTGCCACCGCATCCTACACATGCATTTCCCCGTACGGTCTCAATTTCATCAATATCATGTGAGAGGTAACAAGATTTAATTCCTAGACCGGGTGATCTCCAAATCACTCGGTGTTGCTACCGATGGCTCCTTACTAAGCATAGCATTTCTAACGAAAAAGGATTTTACCTATCCAATGAGACCATAGGCATAAAGGGATAATAATGCAACTATGGTTACGAACAACTCCTGAACTTAAATGCACAATACATGACCTCATCACATGTGAAGTAAAGCAAAACTTTTAAAAGCGTGGGTTATGCACGGGGCTTGCCTTGGTTGGTTTCGTAGTCGGTGCACTCGTACTCGCTCACTTCAAGGTGGTGCCCTCCTTGATCTTCGGTTCCGGTCGGGGTTCCTATATGAATGCATATGAAGTGCATGAGCATTGGATGAGTTCATATTGTTATAGTTCATGGAACTTTCTCAATAAGATAATGTAACGAAACGTTTGCATGAATTAAACATGTTCTTGAGTGATGATGATATGGTCATGATGGTGGTAAGGGTGGTTCGTTTCATGGGGACAACCTTCTAATTAGGGAAATTTTCATCATTTAGTATAAATGTAGATGCTGGCTTTTGAGATCAAGAAAATAGGGTATAATTCCTTATTATTTAGTATGCAAGAGGTTGATGCTTATTTCTTAGGATGAAGTTTTATTACATCGTTAAACATCGTGCACCATTTGTACTCATTATTTCATGTGGTTTTGTTACGATTAATCTACCTCATATGACTGTTCTTGCCCAAAAAGATAAACATTATCATGACATGTTTAATTGTGCCATGTAAGTGTGCAAAATTATCTAATCATGTCAGCAAGTAAAAGGGCCATGGGAGCTTAGCTCCTATTCGGCCATTTTTATATCCCTAAGTCCGAGTGGACAGGCTGCTTGTATAGCCACCTTAGGGTGTTCAAATCTTAATATTTTGCTATAGAGCTTAGGTGATTCAGGTTGGTTAATGTAAAGTACATAACTCAAGGTTTACAACGAGCCAAGAATCGTTTTATTTGGATCTGTATTCAAAAAGTTATTGCATTTCAAAAATAGCAAGTTGTCACGCAGGCATAACGGTTTAGCATCTTAGAGCGCTCAAATCTTCATTTTTCTACACAGGAAGTGTTGGGATTATGTTACCACGTTAAAGTACAAGTTTTCTACTTTCCAAAGAGCCCTTTCTCATGCAGTTTGGATCTGGGGTCCGGAAGTTACATCATTTTTGAAATGCAATCTTGTTTATGCGTTTGGTCACGATAGCATTTTCATCTTGCTCAAAAATTAATTTTTACTATATAAACATAGGTGTTCATGTTCACCATGTCAAAGTAGAGGTTACAAACTTTCAAATGCGCTTTGAATCGTTCAAATCCGTGGTGTAAAACTCGAGATATGATTTTTCTAAAACACTTAACCGTTACGAAGTTTCAGCACGTCTTCGAAATTTTGCCTAAGTGTTGCGCGCGGGAGGGGCTCGCCGGAGCGGCGGCGACGCTCACCGGCGACGCGTTCGAGCTCGCCGCAGGGGCCGGGCTTGGCCGCCTGTGCGCGGTTTTTAACGGTGCATCGCTTGGTGGGGGTGGCGAGGCGAGTGGACGAACGGAGCATAGCTCGCGACGGGCTATGGCGGGTGCGGCGGCTCCGGCGTGGGAGCTCGTGCTCGCCGGGGCAAGAGGAAGGAAGCGGTTGGGTCGTAGAGCTTCACCTTCGCACGGAGATGAACGGCGCGGGGTCGGTGCAGGCTGAGGTGGCCCGGAGGTTGCTTGGCGTCGGCGAGGTGGCGGGGCTCGGTGGCGGCGACGAAGAAGACAAGGCTGGTTCTTCTCCGTTACGGCACGGTTGAACCTGGGGAGGGGCGAGAGAGGTCCGTTAGGGACTTGCGCACCTTCCGGTGGCGGTGACACGACATGAGCTCACCCGAGCACCGCTTAATCACGCTGGCCGGCGTTCATGGTGGAGGCGGCGATCCGTGCGGATCTTCGGTGATTGGCGCTCACGGGGGAGAGTAGAGGACTGGAAGCGGGGCTAGAGCTTCTCGGGGACTTGGCGAACGGCTTGCGCGCAAATGGGGGTGTTGAGCTGCGAGAGGGCGGCGCACGGGGAACGAACCGGACGGCGGCCATGGCGAGTTTCTCCCTCCCGCCATCGACGGCCGAACGAGTACGCTTCGGGGCGAAGTTATCCGGCGATGGACGACGCGTGGGGAGTGCACGGAGCGGCGAGGACGGGCGGTGCCTAACCGGCATGGGCGCCGGCGGCGAGCGCCGCTGGCGGGTGGCCCCGGCCACTTGTGCCTTCTCTGTTCAAAATTTATTCTTCCTATTTACAGTTTTGCCACTGCTGGACCTCTCTGTAAATTGCTCACAGACTTTGATCCTTTTGACATTTTTGCAAACCAAAATTTCTGTGGGTTCTTTGGATTATGTGGAACAACTTTCCTTATAGGCCAAAGTTCAAATTTGAAATGTAAAAATTTATAAAAATTGTTGAACAGGTGCTGTTTCCGCATAGGTTTGGATTTTTCTAGGGATTTGTGCTGCTCCAAAAATTCAGGAAAAAAGCTCTAAATTCATGTCTTGATATGTTCTACCAGATTGTGCAAAAATATGGGGTTACTACTTTGGAGGAAATATGAGATCTCAAGAACTAGGGTTTCGGAACGATAAAAACCCTAATTGGCCTTTAGCTTATTATTTCATGTGACTGGGCAATTGTACGTGCAACTCTCCTGTTAGCACGAGTAACAGGTGAATTTGGGACACGGGGTGTCACACCTCGCGATGCCGTAAGTACCTCTTCCTGTTTCTTCAAATTTTTATTGCTTATTACCATCATTTACTTATAAAGACTCAATCTTTATAATTGCAGAAAATGGACAACTACAGGAGTCATCCTCCTCTTCCTCCTAACGACACTTGGGGAGAGGATTACGCCAACAATGCCGCTCCGCTAGCTGTTCAAGCCGGTCGACTCAAAGACCCTCGGACCGGTCTTTTCCTTTACCTCCCAGACATAGTCCCAAAAATCACAAAGTCCGGGGCCGTGGTGCAAGCTCTAGTACAAGAAAACGTACTACCTCCTTGACCATCGGCGGACCCGCTACTCCTCCTACCGCTCCCGGCGATACTCGCTCGGAAGCGCAAAGACTTGAAGACCGAAGGCGAGAAGAAGAGGCCGTCGAAAGAGATCGCCGAGCAGCTCCGGCCATCCTCGAAGCTTCATTGGGGAAATCTCAAGGCACTTCCGCCTCGGTTGACCCTTTATCGAAGGTTCTCAAAAGGTCCCGGTATGGTCATCGGACCGGTCCTATTGATGCTTGGAGATTCAGCTCCAACTCCGCAAGTCAATCCAGTGGAGAAAAGAGCTGCGGATAGCGATGGTGGGGTTACCCAAGGCCCACCCAAGAAGGTCAAAACCTCCACTCGGCTTCAAGAAAGCTTCCACGTAAGTTTTCTAGATTATTAATTCTTTTCTCGAATTATTCCATCCGCCAAAGCTCCCGAGCTGCCGAAGCTCCGTACTCTAATCTTATTAACATTGCTTTTTTCTTACAGGATTCCTTCTAACTTCCAAGCTAGCATAGCTAGCTTTCTAAGAAATAAATCTTCTTCAACAGCTCCTTCCAGCGATGTTCCCGCTTCCTCCCCCGATGTGCCACGGACCGGTCCCACTCCCGGTGCCTCCGCTATCGCTCCCGCCATTTCAAGCATAGAAGCTCAAAGTGCGGCTCCCACAAAGGAATTCCCTGCCGCCTCAAGCCTAGAAGCTGAAAAGCAAGCTTCCAATGTCGAAAGCTCATCTTCCGGCAACCCTCCTCCCCAAGCCACCTTATTTCAAATCCCTCCGGAGCTCTCGTTGGGACCAGTCCGGATGGAAGAAATTCCTCGCCGGGCCAGGACAACTCGCAAATCTCCTGGAGAACCCAAACCGGCCAAAATGGTGGTCGGGGAGGTAGAGGTGGACAGTTCCAGTGGAGCTAGAACTTTCACCACAACAGCTCAATGGGACGCCCTCCAAGAAGAAGAGGCCCTAAAGAATTTCTCGGAATCCGGCCGGTATATCTCTATGTTTTAACGATTCCTCCAAGCAATTTCCTGTTGATCATCAAATTTCTCACTCTCTTTTTTCCTTTTAGGTTCTCCCGAAAAGTTCCGAAGCCAAGACTCGCTATAATCGCTCGCCTACGTAAAGAGCTCAGCACCAATCAAGAGCGATTAGGTGAACCGGAGTCTCGGACCGACGATCGAAGGCCAAGGAAAACGATCTCCGAAGAGAGAGGCCAGTCTATAGAACACCCATCGGATGATGGAGGAGCGTCGGCAAGAAATCATCGAGGCTCCGTCAAGTTAATCGTAGTAATATTCTCAATTTTTTCTCCATATTTTCCGTGTTATCTTCTTTCTCGACTAATCCCATTCCTAATCTCGGCGCTTGAGAGTCTTGTTGCTGCCCATAAAAAAGCTGAAGAGATTCTTACTGAAAAGGCAGCAGCTCAAGAACAAGCACTTGAAGAAGGCTCCCGTGTTGAAGAGCAACAAGCGGCCGGATTGGAGAACTCGAAGGCGAACTCACCGCTAAAGATAGCATTTTGGCTCAAACCCTTCGCTCCAACAAGATCCTAGAGATCGAGAATGCTAGCTTGAAAGCTGAACTTGCTGAAGCCTTAGAAGCGACGAAATCAGCTCAAGCGGACAAAGAGGTTGCCCCGAAGACCGCCCAAGAATCCGCCCGACTTGCTCTCCGGGCAAAAGATCGCGAGATTCAACGCTTGCAAAAAATCGAAGCCAAGCCGAGAGAGTCAAACACTAAAATCAAGGGCAGGTTCGGAGCTGCCGAGATCCGGCACGAGCGTAAGTACCGGTCTTTCTTGTTCATCCTTATGTCATCTTTTGAAAATATCGGCCTTTCTCTTGAATTTTTGCTTGTTTTTTCAGAACTTACTGCAGGTACCATTCATACTCCGGAATATCTCAATGGTGGTCGGACTATTGATCCCAATGAGATAGACCTTGAGTCCGCCATCCGGGCAGTCCCGAGAAGGATCAAAGAGCATTCAAGGTTGGTCGCTGCTTCAGGAGGGGGACACATCGCCGCCATAATCCAGTCTTGGACTCCGGTCGAAGATTGTGATTTCAATTTCATCCGGGATGGTGCCCACCCCGACACCACTCGAAGACCGGTTCAATGAGCCGAGGAACTCACTCATTGGTACCGTTTCGAGTTGGTGGAAGATGTTCCTGTTGATCCGTCGGGCATCCCTCTAAACGTAGCACCAGCAGCTTTCGCCCTGGATCAAGATGCTCAAGATACTGCAACTACCGCCGGACAGACGATAGAAGATGCCTTCGAAGATCTTGACAGAGATTTACTAGTAACTTCTTCCGATTCTGAAGAAACGCTTGGATGATAGGCTCGAAGGAAATCCCAAGACCGGTGACACCGGTACTTCTAGCGGTCCTGCTTAGAAATCTTTGTAATAGGGCCATTTTGTAATCGAACATCTTGATCATTATATTGTTTACTTTTAAATACCAGTCACTTTTCTTTTTATATGAATACTGGTTTCACCATTATACTTACTAACTTATTTACTCAAGAATATGATGGTTATTTCAACTAGATAATTATGATCAAATTCTGGCTCTTAATCAAGCACTGATCACAATTCATAATTATAGCTTACTTTAACAAGATCATGTAGCATGAGCAAAAAAGTTAATTTGTAAGATTTCAAGAATTCTCAAACTACAACAACTTACCAATCAGTATTCATAAAAAAAAATGCTATACAATATCCTTTCCTGAATATACCAGTCTTAAACACAAACTTATAATTTAAGTAGACCGCTCTTATCACAGACAATCTATCAACTAAATGACTGATCTTATTATTCAGGAATAGCAAAATTTCACAGATCGCTCTTATCATAGCAGAATAACAACATATCACAGATCGCTCTTATCATAGCGAGAATAACAAAATATCACTGACTCGCTCTTATCATAGCAGCCCCCTGGCTCAATAATTTAATCCACAATTAAAGTATGGAGACACAAAAAATAAACACATCATCATTAGATAAAATTACTTTATTATAATAAGAAAAACTTTACAATAAATACTCTTTAAGTATAAAAACGACGAAGTTGATCAATATTCCAAGAATTTGGAATTTCTTCCTCCTCCAAAGTCATAAGCCTATAAGCCCCTGGTCCGGATACCGATTTAACCAAAAAAGGTCCTTCCCGGACCGGTGACAACTTATGCCTGTTCTTATTAGATCGAATCTTCCGCAAAACCAAATCTCCTATTTGGAACTCCCGTGTGCGAACATTACGATCATGATAGCGACGCAAGCCTTGTTGATATTTGGTGGCTTGAATCGGAGCTTGATCTCTCAATTCTTCCGCAGCAACCAGTTCAACCTGACGTTGATCATCATACTTTTCTTCATCATAATACCGAACCCGAGCTGACACCATATTCACTTCAGTAGGTAACATGGCTTCAGATCCATATACCAAGGAAAAAGGAGACCGTCCCGTAGCTCGCTAACATTAGTGCGCAAACCCCAAAGCACCCGGGGCAATTCCTTAACCCACTTTCCTGCATACGGCTTCAATCGGTCAAAAATTCTCGGTTTAAGACCGGTCAAAATCATTCAATTAGCTCGTTCCACTTGTCCATTGCTCGCGGGTGTGCCACCGACGCATATTGCACCTTGATCCCTAAGCTCTCAAGCATAGTATTTGAAGAACTCCGAAGTGAATTGAGGCCCATTATCGGTAATAATACTGTATGGAACCCCAAAACGTACAAAAATGTTCTGCAAAAAACTTGATTGCGCGAGCTGTAGTCGTACTAGTAACTCGCTTCAGCCTCGATCCACTTGGAAAATTTGTCTACCGCCACGAAAATATGCATGAACCCTCCTGGTGCCCGCTTAAAAGGTCCAACTATATCTAGCCCCCAAGTAGAGAAAGGCCAAGTCATTGGAATCAATTGCAACTCCTGAGCCGAAGTATGAGGTCTGTCTTGCAAAAAACTGGCATCCTTGACAATTCTTAACCACTCTATGCGCATCATCCGTCGCTGTAGGCCAATAAAACCCTTGTCCGAATATCTTCCCAACCAATGTCTTTGAAGAAGCATGATTTCCACAAATTCCCTTGTGTACGTCTTCAAGCAATTGAATGCCATCGAAACCGATACACACTTCATCAAGATATTAACTCCACGCTTATATAATTCTCCTTCGAGAATTAAATAACTGCGGGCTCGAACTTCCAATCTTTGCTTCTCCACCTTATCTTCCGGGGTTTTGCCGGATTGCAAATAGTCAAGATACGGAGTACGCCAATCAGAATCAATAATCATAACATCCAATGGCTGAATATCACCAGCATTGAACTCGCCTATTGTCTTTCCCGGCAAGCTCGCATTATCGACCGGTCCTTCAAGACCACTTTTTCTTCCCGACTTTTCGAGACCGCCTTATCTTCGATTTCTGTAATAGTAACCTTGGGCTCCATCTTTATAGATGGTTTATCCAACACATGAAGAAAAACGCCAGGAGGAACCGCTCGTCGTGAAGATCCCGGTCCGGCCAACTCATCCGCGAGCAGAATTATTTCCGCGCAGTATATGAGAAAATCGCAAACCATCAAATTTATCTTCAAGTTTCCGAACCTCTTGACGGTAAGCGATCATATGATCATCATGAGCATCCCACACCTTGTTAACTTGGCTTATCACCAACATCGAATCACCATAGATATCCAATCGTCGGACGCCTAGCGAAACGGCTACTTCGAGCCCATGAAGCAAAGCTTCATACTCCGCCGTATTGTTGGAAGCTCGAAAGTGCATTTGTAACACATATCCGAGCGGTTCCTTTTGCGGAGTGAGAAGTACTACCCCAGCTCCCGCGCCCGAAAGCTGCAGGGACCCATCAAAGAACATCTCCCAATACTCCAATGCTTGAATCTCTCGCGGCACTTGTGTTTCCAGCCACTATGTTATGAAATCAACTAATGCTTGTCCCTTAATAGCCGTTCGCGAAGAAAACGTAATTTCATACCGGCCAAGTGCTATAGCCCACTTAGCAACTTGACCAATTGCTTATCGGTTGCGAACAATATCTCCGATGGCAAACCCAGTCTTAACCTCAATAGGATGCGCTTGGAAATAATGCTTCAGCCTTCCGAGAAGTTTTCACTACCGCATATATTAACTTCTGCAATTGGAGATATCGTATCTTTGATTCAGTAAGAACTTCACTTACAAAATAGACCGGATGTTGCACCAATTGCAGGTGTCTTTCTTCCTTCCGATCAACCGCCGGAACCGTGCTCACCACATGGGTTGTTGTGGAGATATATAACCGAATAACCTCGTCGAGGCTCCGGCGGGACTAATACCGGAGGGTTACTGAGATACTCTTTAAGTTGATCAAGTGTAGCTTGTGCTTCACTAGTCCACTCAAACTTATCTTGTTTTTTGAGTAACTTGAAGAACGGAAGTCCTCGTACTCCCGGTCTTGAAATGAAACGGCTAAGAGCCGCCATACTACCCGTCAACTTCTGGACATCCTTCAAGCAACTCGGGGTTACATGTTAACAATTGTCTGAATTTTTTCTGGATTGGCTTCAATACCTCTCCATGATACCAAATAACCCAATAACTTCCCGAACGAACTCCAAATACACACTTTCCAGGGTTTAACTTCATGGAAAAATTTCGCAGATTATCGAAGGTCTCTGCCGGGTCGAGAGGAGATCTTCGGTTTTCTCGAGACTTGACCACTATATCGTCAACATAAGCTTCTGCGTTCCTTCCCAATTGCGAATCCAAACAACGTTGTATGCCGCGCCGATACGTAGCTCCAGCATTTTTTAATCCAAATGGCATAGTTGTGTAGCAAGTATGCTCCGAAGGGGGTGATAAACGCGGTCTTTATCCGATCCTCAACCCTCGGCGGTATTTGATGATACCCTGAATAAGCATCAAGGAAACTAAGACGCTCGCAGCCAGCGGTCGAATCAACAACTTGGTCGATTCGAGGCGGAGCGAAAGGGTCTTTGGGGCAAGCTTTGTTGAGATCAGTATAATCAACGCAGATTCTTCATTATTTAGTATTCTTTTTTGGTACAAGCACTGGATTGGCAAGCCAATCTGAATGATACACCTCCCTAATGAACTTAGCTGCTAACAACCTAGTTATCTCTTTCTTGATAGCCTCCTTGCGGTCTTGAGCAAACCTCCGGAGCTTCGCTTCACCGGCTTCGCATCGGGACGCACCAATAGTGCGTGCTCAATCTTCTCCCTAGGAACACTCGGCATGTCGGAAGGCTGCCATGCGAAGATATCCCTATTTTCCTGGAGGAAAAGAATGAGCGCCCTTTCCTATTTATCCCCCAAGTCAGCCCCTATATGGGTGACCTTGGAGGGGTCCGACTCATCAAGTCTGGACAATCTTGGAAACCACCACATCAGCCTTCAATTTCTCCTTTGCAATCTTCTTGACCGGAACTTCATCCTCTAACCTTTCCCGAACTTCCAAAGCTTCAGCTGCTTCCCCGATCTCTCGATGTTCAACTTCCGAATTGGCCCGAGAGGCCAACTCGTGCTGTGCACCTCACAAGCATAAGCGGTCTTGATATCACCCCGAAATGACAGGACCCCATTTGGCCCAGGCATCTTCAACATCAAATATTGATAATTTGGGATGGCCATAAATTTTGCCGGAGCCGGTCTTCCGAGGATAGCATGATATGCCGAGTCTATGTCAGCCACCCGAAAGATGATATTCTCCCTTCCGTAATTTTCCTTCGTCCCAAAAGTCACCGGCAGAGAGATCTGCCCCAAGGGGTAACTATTCCGCCCGGGTATTATACCATGGAACGGAGAAACACTGCGCTCTAAATCAGCCACGATCAGGCCAAGCTCGGGCAGAGTCTTAGGAAACAAGATATCCAAGCAGCTTCCTCCATCAATGAAAGTTCTCTTCGGTCTCACCTTTTGAACAATGGGGGCCGGGACGAGTGGATATTTTTCAGCCTTCGGTAGTACCTCCGGATGATCTCGCCCTGCTAAATGTAATGGGGACCTCGGACCACCGGAGATACTCGGGAGTAGCGGGAGCAACAGCATTAACCTCCCGGAACGCCAATTTTTGCTTCCGCTTCGACTCATATGCGTCTCGGGCCTCCATAGATCATGTTCACCTCTCGAGCTGGTTCTTGAAAGCCTTCGTCATCTTCATTGTCTTCACGATCCTTATCCTTGCCCTTGTCATCCTTCCGATTCCCGTAGGCGACCGGGGTGCAACCTTCAAGACAAACCGAGCAAACGGCCTTAACAGGAAGCACTCCTTAGCTTTATGATTCCCGTTATGGATCATACAAGGGCCATCCGAAGTATTTCAAACGACAATCGTTCTCTTGGACCTCTCTTAGGAGGCGCCGGCCGATCTCCTCCATGAGATTGGTCTACAGCTGCAACAAGGTGATCAGCCTTGCGCTTCTTGTCGTTCCCGGATCCGGACCGGTTGCCTTGCGCTTTACTAGACATTGCCCCTCGCATTGTTCATTTGAATTCTCCAATTCATGGACCGGATTCCATTCCTTTGAGTCCGGTTCCAACCAAAAGTCTTGTCGTCCATCATCTTGAAGAAAAATCCTTGGAAAATATTCCCATTGTTCGTGAGTTTCCGGATGTATTCCCCGATGATCTTCCTGGTCTTCCTCCCGACCGCGATGTTGAATTCAAAATCGAACTCCAACCGGGAACGTCTCCAGTTTCTCGACAGCCGTATAAGATGGCACATAATGAGTTGAAAGAGCTGAAAGTCCAACTCGAAGGATTTGTTGGACAAAGGGTACATACGCCCAAGCTCGTCACCTTGGGGTTGTCCTGCCATGTTCGTGAAGAAGAAGGACAAAAGTCTGCGCCTTGTCGTCGATTATCGACCGCTGAATGAAGTGACCATCAAGAATAAATATCCATTACCCCGTATTGACATTCTATTTGATCAATTGGTTGGTGCAAAAGTATTTTCAAAGATTGATCTTCGTTCGGGGTACCATCGGATCAAGATTCGAGAAGAAGATATTCGAAGACTCGCCTTCTCTACTAGATATGGTCTTTATGAGTATCTAGTAATGTCCTTTGGATTAACCAACGCTCCGGCCTACTTCATGTATTTGATGAACTCAGTGTTCATGCCGGAGCTGGATAAGTTTGTAGTGGTCTTCATTGATGATATTCTCATATACTCCAAGAATGAAGAAGAGCATGCCGAACATCTTCGGATTATACTACAACGCTTGCGGGATCATAAGTTATATGCCAAGTTTAGCAAGTGTGAATTTTGGTTGGATCGAGTTCCATTCCTTGGTCATGTGGTTTCAAGTCAAGGCATTGCTGTTGACCCTGGAAAGGTTCGGGATGTATTGAATTGGAAGCCACCCAAGTCTGTCTCACAAATTCGAAGTTTTCTTGGACTAGCGGGTTATTATCGGCGTTTCATCCCCAATTTTTCACAGCTAGCACAACCTATCACGAAGCTACTGAAGAAGGAAGTAAAGTTTGAATGGAATGATCAATGTGAACAAGCTTTTCAGAATTTGAAGAAGTTGCTAACCACTTGCTCCCGTATTGGCTCAACCGGACATCACTAAATCCTTTGATGTGTATTGTGATGCATCCGGTACGGGACTTGGATGCGTTCTTATGCAAGAAGGCCGTGTTATTGCTTATGCATCTCGACAATTACGTAAGCATGAAGAACACTACCCTACCCATGATTTGGAGTTAGCTGCAGTGGTACTAGCACTCAAGATTTGGCGACACTATTTGCTCGGTAACCTGGTGCATATCTACACGGACCACAAGAGTCTTAAGTATATATTTACACAATCGGATCTGAACATGCGCCAGAGAAGATGGTTAGAGTTAATAAAAGACTATGAGTTGGAAGTACATTATCATCCTGGTAAAGCTAATGTTGTTGCCGACGCACTGAGTCGTAAAGAGCATTGCAATAATTTGGTGCTACAATTGATGCACAACAATGAAGATGTTTCTACTACTGAACCCAAGTACACACATTATACCTATGGCAGCTATTCACAATTTGGCAGTCCATTCAACTATCGAGAGAAGAAGTAATTGCTGCTCGGAAAAAGGATCCGGGTATGGCTCATATTCGAAAGAAAATTCAAGATGGCAAGGCAACATGCTTTCGACAAGATAATAATGGTGCTCTATGGTTTAACGATCGATTGGTTGTTCCTAAGGATCTTAAAATCCGTCGTAAGATTCTCGATGAAGCACACCAATCAAAGTATTCGGTTCATCCTGGTAGTAACAAGATGTATCAAGGATTAAGAGAAAGTTTTTGGTGGACTAGGATGAAACGAGAAGTTGCTCGCTACGTTGCTGAGTGTGACACTTGCCAAAGAATCAAGGCCGACCATTTGAAGAAAGCAGGTCTTCTACAACCGTTAAGTATTCCTACTTGGAAGTGGGATGACATTAGTATGGATTTCATTGTGGGTCTTCCTCGCACGACTCGTAAGCATGACTCCATCCGGGTTGTTGTTGACCGACTCACTAAGTCAGCTCATTTCATACCAGTCAACACTTGCTACTCGGTTCGTCGAGTATGCCGAACTTTATATCTCCAGGATTTTATGCTTACATGGTGTGCCCAAGACAATTATTTCAGATCGAGGTTCCCAATTTGTGGCAAGATTTTGGGAACAACTTCATGCATCTTTGGGTACTAAGTTAATCCGTAGTTCAGCTTATCACCCAGCTACCGATGGCCAAACCGAGCGTGTCAATCAGATTTTGGAAGACATGCTTAGGGCTTGTGTCTTAAAACATGGAGGTAATTGGGATGAATATCTGCCTCTCGCCGAGTTCTCTTACAACAACAGTTATCAAGAGAGTGCGGGTATGACGCCATTTGAAGCCTTATATGGACGCAGCTTGTCGAACCCCTCTAAATTGGTCGAGTCCGGAGAAAGAGTCACCTTTGGACCAGATCTAGTACAACAAGCTGAAGAAAAGGTTCGGGTTATTCAGAGCCAATTTAAAGGCTGCCAAGCAACGTCAGGAGATGTATGCAAATAAACGTCGTCGACCCCTTACCTTTGACAAGGACGATTATGTCTATCTACGAGTATCTCCTATGAGGGGCATTCAACGTTTTGGTATAAAAGGAAAATTGGCACCTCGTTATATTGGACCGTTCAAAATATTGGAACAATGTGGACCGGTAGCTTATAAACTGGAATTGCCAATCAAATTATCCGGAGTACACAACATTTTTCACGTATCCCAATTGAAGAAATGTCTCAAGCCTCCAGTGGACGTCATGTTGGAAGATGTTGAACGATTACAACCTGATCTCACTTATTCCGAGTACCCAGTAAAAGTGCTCGATGAGAAGGATCGCGTCACTCGGAAACGAAAGCTCAAATTCTATAAGATTCAATGGACCAATCACTCGGAAGATGAAGCTACCCGGGAAACAGCAGAATTTCTTCATACCCATTACCCAGGATTTCTCCAACAATTTTCAGGTATGAAGCAGGAATGTATTTACCTCGTTTAGCTCGCTTTAAATCTCGGGACGAGATTTCTTTAAGGAGGGAGGGTTGTGACACCCGTGGTGTCGCTATGCTTGCATTACTACAGGACAACACACAATTATGAATTAGGCAGAAAAATTTCAAGTTTTGACGCTGCTAAGATTAGTTGACTTTAAAAGTCAACTCGTAAACAGAGCTATATGGATAACAAGGTCAAAGTTTGCAATTTGGCGAGTGTGAAAATTCTCTTTGGTCAAGCATGTGTTGAAAGGAATTATGAACAATTTTCTAGAATTTATTCCCATTTGAAAATGGCCACAAATAAATGGACCCGAAGTACGAGTTTATTTTCCTAGTGGATTTTCTATCTCCAAAAATGTTTGGAATCTGGTCTTCGACATACAAGGAAAAAGCTTCGGAGTGTTCTCAATAGCATCCCTGAATTTTTTGCATAATTTGTAGAGCCATGGAAATACGATTTTTAATTTTGAGAAAACTGCAAGGACGCTTTTGCAAAATGCCCGATCTATCGCTCCAATCTTCCTCCCGATCCTTCTCTCTCTCTGCTCGTGTCTCCCCGCACCGCCACACCGGACACGGCAAGCCCCGCGTGCCCACGCCCCGCACGCCACGAGGGCAACCCGGCCACGCAGCTGCTTCTCCAGCCTTCGCTCTTCACCGTAACCGGATAAAGCCGCACCGTGGTCCTCTCGGTTTTCTCTCTCTCCCTCGTTCTGATTTTTCCACCGAAGCAAAACGCCACCATCCGTCTTTCTGCTCCTCCGCTGCTCGCCCAGCTCCGGCTGTCCCCGGCAAGCCGCCACCACAAACAGCTGCGCAAGCTCGCCACCAACCTCCCCATGGCCTTCAATCCGGCCGAGCTGCTTTGAACCGGGAGATCGAAGCTATTTTTCGTGGCGAGACCACCGCCGGGTAGCCGCTGCCACGCTTCCAAATTCTCATCGGCCGGTGAGCTTCTCCGATTTCGTTTCGTTTCCCGCGTGCGCAACTGCCTCCTCTTCAATCCTAGAAACTAACCATCTGGTTTCATGCAGCCAACCACCGGAATTTTGCCATCTTCCCGGAGCTCGGACCGTCGTCGTCTCTGCCTCCACGGCGAACACCACTCTCCGGCCAGCCCCAAGGTCGCGCATCATCGTGCCGTTGTTCCCCGTGCTCGTAGATGCTCTCGGTGTGTTTTTCCCCAATTATGGTTAGTCACGGCGAGCTCTACGCCTCGCCGGAGCCGCGCCTTAGTCGTCGCTCGCCGCCGGCAGGCTTCCGGCCAACTTCCGGCGAGACCGTCCCCACCACCGTATTCCCCACGTCGCTCCGAACCTCTAGGTAGTGAGTTCGTTCAACTTCGTCGCCGTCCGGCCCAAGTCCGGCGAGCCGCCGCCGTCTCCGGCCACCGCGCGCCATGGCCACAGCATGGGTCACACCGGCCGGATTTCCGTGTGGTCATAGCCACTGCCGATCCCAAACTCTGCAGCCCTCCGTGTGGCTTTTCACTGATTGGTCCAGTTCTAGGATTTTCTATTTTCACGAATTAAAAATCCAGGAAAATACAATACCCTTGCAAAAATCATATCTTTTGATTCCGAACTCCAAATTGAGTCAATCAAATTTTGTTGGATTCCTTGTTTCATGCTCTACCATCTGGTCATGTTGGTGATCAGAGAGTCTTGATGGTTTTTCCTAGAATTATCAGAACATCCAAAACACTAGTTAATTCATAGTTAATTCTTTGTTTATGCTAAAATTGCAAACCCAAGTTTAGTAGTTTAGTTTTTATCTGCTCTATCTGCTAGTGCAATGTTTTGGTACTGGTTATGCATGTGTGCATATGGTAGCTAATTTGCGCATACCATCTTTCATAATTATAAGTCACATAAAATGATAGGTTCATTTCGAAATAAATTTCATATTTTTATGCATATGTCTTCAAGAACCATGTTTGTAACCTAGCTATGTTTGTATCATCGACATTTGCATCATCATACCTTTGCATCGTCTGCATTCATCGCTATTGACACATCGTTAATTTAGGAAACGATGAAGTGCCGGTCCAGGATCTTCGTAAGGAATCGACACAAGAACCGGCACCAGAAGTTGCTAACATTTCCTTTGTGGCACAAGGCAAGCCCCGGTGCATCCTCCTAGTTTTTAAATGTTTTTCCTTTCAGTATAACACTACTAGATGTCTAGGGTGTTTGTGCATTAAGTGTAGGTGATGTTTGAAACCCACCCGCATTGTTTCCCGACATGACCTATGTGAGTGATATACTGGTTCAGGTAGTTCGATAGAAAACCGGCTATGCTTACGTCATAAGTTTATTGGTATAAATTGCTTAGGTGTACTCGGAGCATGGAGGCTTTGAGAGTTGGAAGTTAATGAATCTAAAAAGCTAATCTTGAGACCGAACGAGTCTGTTTGGAAAGAGCGAAGGCAAGGGCCCGGAGGGCTTGTCTCGCAAGGTGGCAGATCGTTCGTGTAAACAACTAAAAGTTGAGACGTGGACGGGCCTTGTAGGTGAAAGGGCAAGTGCATGTGCCTTCGGAGGACATGGCTTGCAAGGCCGTAGCCCCGTCTTTCGTCGGTTAAGGACCGTGTCGTTGTTGGCCCCGCTTGAGCAAGTATTGAACAAGTACCGAGTGCATGCTAGTTTTATGGGAACTAGTAAACCTACGTAACCTTAATAGCTTGCAATGGCGTAGGTTACCCGAATCCTTGGTCGTAGGATCCGTTGGGGTGGACAGGTTCACGAGGTACTCGTTGAACGGCTGCCCACTCGAGGATTTGGACCCTACAAAGTTGTAGGATGTCATGGTGAACGGTTGATATACGTGTTCTTAAATGATGCGTATGTCGTGTACCTCGGGTTTTCCCAGCTGGTGATAAATCGATGCGTATCGCTGTCCCTCGCAGTAATGAGTACCGCTTGTGAACCGAGTCACATCGTAGTAACAACTTGAACGAAGCTTTGGATAATTATGGTTTCCTGTGATGATTTTTACTTATGCTTTACAGTATTTATATCTTTCTTGATGCTAATGTATTTGTTACTTTTATGTACAAGTTAATAAATGCTAAAATCTTGAAAGTAAGGATCAATGGCTTAGTCGCTGTTTTATTATCAAAACCAGCTACACCCTCCGAGCCTTGCATGTCTAGGCGTCGGCCTTAGAGTGCCATGTTGACGGGTCGGTCTTGCTGAGCTCTAGTTGCTCATGCTTTGTGCCTTTGTTGTTTTGTTTCAGGTGATGCATTAGATTGCCCCGTTGGTGTTATGCCCTGGGATATGCAGATTCCGGAGGGCTGGACTTCCCATTGGGAGCCTAGTCTCGCCGCAAGTAATGTGCTTGGCTACGTGATAATCCGTATGGGCTCGGATTTATCACCTTTTGCTGTATAATATCGTCGAGACGTATCAACGTTATGTTTGCTTCCGCACCTTTTCTAAACTTGAACTTGTTTAACTTCCGCTGCTCTGAATTTAATAATCTCGGATGTAAATTATGAAGTTCTTTCCACTCGTTGTAATATAAAGTTGACCAGCTTGTTGTATTATCAAGTGTCCGCTTAAACAAGCACCTCGGGAATCACGATCCGTGGGTCGGTCCGTTGCAGCTGGTATCGTAGCCAGTTCCATGGTAATACAACAACTACAACATATTTTGAAAACTACGTCGTAGTTACGAGTGAGGATACGTTAGTATGCCCAGTATAAGGATGTTAGAGTTGGTGGCAAAAACTAACCTTGGGTTATGATTGTTTAAATATTTGCATCTACGGAATCTTCAACGAAGGTACATGCGTGGGCCGACACGCGGATATCGGTGTCCTGTTCCCGCGGACGTATACGGGACCTCCTTTGGCTCGTGGGATACCACGGGACGATCCTTTTCCATGGATCGTTACTAGTAGAACTGCTTTTATTTTCGTAGTTTCTTTTGAATTTGATGTATTGTTTCTGAAATGGATCTTCTGCAGGTATGCTAACCCCGTTAGTGTGTTGTGTATCGAAAACTTAGATTAACTTACGTGTTTGAGTACGGGTCGCCACCGAAGTTTCGTTTACCGCTAAGACGGAAGTAATATTTTCTTTTGAGTGAGGAACGGTTAGGTTTAAAAATGAAACTTGCATCATGGCATGGCATAAAATAACTGAATTAAAATATGCCTTATCTCACTTTTCAACCTTCTCGGTTGCTATTCGAAAAACAAATTGAAATAATCAAGAACCTAAAATTTGATTTAAGGATGTCCTAAAATTTTCAAGTTCCGATCTTGATTTTGTTCCAAATCCTATCCTTGGAAATCCCCGTAATTGATCTCGAATGTCTTGAAAGATCCTCAACTTGATTATCAGCTTGCTATTCTGAAATTTCCTTGTCATGTACATTGATTTTTCTAAAAGGATCGTGTTGGTCTATAAGGAGTAAGGAATTAATGTACATCCACAATTTTATTTCAGAATGGTGAACACTCGCAATCGCTCCGAGGCCGAGAGTTCCCAGCAAGGAGCTCGCAACAATGCACCTCCACCGCCACCTCCAGCCTACGTTGGAGCAGATTCTCGCCCTGTTGCTTGAGTCAAGGCGAGAAGACACTGGATTGCTCGGAGAAATAGCTCGGAACTCAAGTCGCAATGGTGGACGTCGTGACGATCATCCACGACAAAGTACTTATCAAGATTTCTTGTCGACTCATCCAAGTACCATTTGAGCGTGCCAATGAGGCCCCGGATGCTGATCATTGGCTCCGTGGCATAGAGTCCAAGTTTGGGTTGCTGCAGTGCACTAACGCACGTAAGCCTCTCTTCGCAGCACAGCCTACTACAAGGACCCGCCGAGTGCTTGGTGGGCAAATTATCCGGCTTCTCTTCCGGAAGGACACATAGTGCAGTGGGATGAATTCAAAACTACCTTTCGCGCTCGTTATATTCCTACCGCATTGATGGAAAGAAAGCTGCAAGAATTTCAAGATTTGAAACAAGGAGGGAGGACCGTTCTTGAGTATACCGAGAGGTTCAATCATTTAGCCCAATATGCTCCTCTTTATGTGGACACTAAAGATAAGAAGCGTGCTGCTTTCCGAAGGGGCATGAACCCCATGTTAAAGGAGAAATTAACTTGGCAGTCCACTCGGAACTTTTAATGATCCGGTTAATGCGGCTATCATTCAAGAGGATGCTCAGCGTGAAGTGCTAGCCGATGAGCGCAAGAGGAAGGCTCCACCAAGTGGTACACCTCCTGGTCCTCCACGAAGTATCGTCCGGTGTACACTTCACCCACCGGACAACGCTTTCGGGCAGCACCTCGAAGCAACAATATTATCGCCCGCCACAACAAGGTTATGATAGGCCACCCCAAGCAGCAGCAGTATGCTCAACGTGCACCACCTCAACAAGCAAGCAAATCAGCCTGCGCGTAGTGTTCCTCAAGCTGGGCAGAATAATCCTAAAGGGTGTTACAATTGTGGTCAAACTGGTCATTTCATCAATAGTTGTCCATTTCCGAAGAGGAATGGTAACGAGCAGTCGCAAGGGCAAGCTGCAACTCAACAACAAGGTTCTTCTAACAGGATCGGCCGTGTGAACTTCACAAGTCCGGATGACATCCCCGAAGGTGAACCCGTTCTTGCGGGTATGTTCTCGCTACATCTTCGCCCCGTTGTCATTTTGTTCGACTCGTGTGCTTCTCATAATTTTGTTAGCCAGCCATGCATTCGAAGGCACAACCTATCTACCTATACCACTAAAAATCCTTATACTATTCGATCTCCTGGTGGTCAAATTCATGCCGATCAAATCCTAGGAAAGGCACCGGTGGAATTGAATCGAAGGTATATTCCACCAACTTTATTATGCTAGAGCAGCAAGAGATAGATCTTATTTTAGGTATGCAATGGATGACTTTTCATAAGGCTTTACTAGACATTGCCCCTCGCATTGTTCATTTGAATTCTCCAATTCATGGACCGGATTCCATTCCTTTGAGTCTCGGTTCCAACCAAAAGTCTTGTCGTCCATCATCTTGAAGAAAAATCCTTGGAAAATATTCCCATTGTTCGTGAGTTTCCGGATGTATTCCCCGATGATCTTCCCGGTCTTCCTCCCGACCGCGATGTTGAATTCAAAATCGAACTCCAACCGGGAACGTCTCCGGTTCTCGACAGCCGTATAAGATGGCACATAATGAGTTGAAAGAGCTGAAAGTCCAACCGAAGGATTTGTTGGACAAAGGGTACATACGCCCAAGCTCGTCACCTTGGGGTTGTCCTGCCATGTTCGTGAAGAAGAAGGACAAAAGTCTGCGCCTTGTCGTCGATTATCGACCGCTGAATGAAGTGACCATCAAGAATAAATATCCATTACCCCGTATTGACATTCTATTTGATCAATTGGTTGGTGCAAAAGTATTTTCAAAGATTGATCTTCGTTCGGGGTACCATCAGATCAAGATTCGAGAAGAAGATATTCCGAAGACTCGCCTTCTCTACTAGATATGGTCTTTATGAGTATCTAGTAATGTCCTTTGGATTAACCAACGCTCCGGCCTACTTCATGTATTTGATGAACTCGGTGTTCATGCCGTAGCTGGATAAGTTTGTAGTGGTCTTCATTGATGATATTCTCATATACTCCAAGAATGAAGAAGAGCATGCCGAACATCTTCGGATTATACTACAACGCTTATGGGATCATAAGTTATATGCCAAGTTTAGCAAGTGTGAATTTTGGTTGGATCGAGTTCCATTCCTTGGTCATGTGGTTTCAAGTCAAGGCATTGCTCGTTGACCCCGGAAAGGTTCAGGATGTATTGAATTGGAAGCCACCCAAGTCCTGTCTCACAAATTCGAAGTTTTCTTGGACTAGCGGGTTATTATCGGCGTTTCATCCCCAATTTTTCACAGCTAGCACAACCTATCACGAAGCTACCGAAGAAGGAAGTAAAGTTTGAATGGAATGATCAATGTGAACAAGCTTTTCAGAATTTGAAGAAGTTGCTAACCACTCGCTCCCGTATTGGCTCAACCAGACATCACTAAATCCTTTGATGTGTATTGTGATGCATCCGGTACGGGACTTGGATGCGTTCTTATGCAAGAAGGCCGTGTTATTGCTTATGCATCTCGACAATTACGTAAGCAAGAAGAACACTACCCTACCCATGATTTGGAGTTAGCTGCAGTGGTACTAGCACTCAAGATTTGGCGACACTATTTGCTCGGTAACCTGGTGCATATCTACACGGACCACAAGAGTCTTAAGTATATATTTACACAATCGGATCTGAACATGCGCCGAGAAGATGGTTAGAGTTAATAAAAGACTATGAGTTGGAAGTACATTATCATCCTGGTAAAGCTAATGTTGTTGCCGACGCACCGAGTCGTAAAGAGCATTGCAATAATTTGGTGCTACAATTGATGCACAACAATGAAGATGTTTCTACTATCGAACCCAAGTACACACATTATACCTATGGCAGCTATTCACAATTTGGCAGTCCATTCAACTATCGGAGAAGAAGTAATTGCTGCTCGTAAAAAGGATCCGGGTATGGCTCATATTCGAAAGAAAATTCAAGATGGCAAGGCAACATGCTTTCGACAAGATAATAATGGTGCTCTATGGTTTAACGATCGATTGGTTGTTCCTAAGGATCTTAAAATCCGTCGTAAGATTCTCGATGAAGCACACCAATCAAAGTATTCGGTTCATCCTGGTAGTAACAAGATGTATCAAGGATTAAGAGAAAGTTTTTGGTGGACTAGGATGAAACGAGAAGTTGCTCGCTACGTTGTCGAGTGTGACACTTGCCAAAGAATCAAGGTCGACCATTTGAAGAAAGCAGTGTCTTCTACAACCGTTAAGTATTCCTACTTGGAAGTGGGATGACATTAGTATGGATTTCATTGTGGGTCTTCCTCGCACGACTCGTAAGCATGACTCCATCCGGGTTGTTGTTGACCGACTCACTAAGTCAGCTCATTTCATACCAGCCAACACTTGCTACTCGGCTCGTCAAGTATGCCGAACTTTATATCTCCAGGATTTTATGCTTACATGGTGTGCCCAAGACAATTATTTCAGATCGAGGTTCCCAATTTGTGGCAAGATTTTGGGAACAACTTCATGCATCTTTGGGTACTAAGTTAATCCGTAGTTCAGCTTATCACCCAGCCTATCGATGGCCAAACCGAGCGTGTCAATCAGATTTTGGAAGACATGCTTAGGGCTTGTGTCTTAAAACATGGAGGTAATTGGGATGAATATCTCGCCTCTCGCTGAGTTCTCTTACAACAACAGCTTATCAAGAGAGTGCGGGTATGACGCCATTTGAAGCCTTATATGGACGCAGCTTGTCGAACCCCTCTAAATTGGTCGTAGTCCGGAGAAAGAGTCACCTTTGGACCAGATCTAGTACAACAAGCTGAAGAAAAGGTTCGGGTTATTCAGAGCCAATTTAAAGGCTGCCAAGCAACGTCAGGAGATGTATGCAAATAAACGTCGTCGACCCCTTACCTTTGACAAGGACGATTATGTCTATCTACGAGTATCTCCTATGAGGGGCATTCAACGTTTTGGTATAAAAGGAAAATTGGCACCTCGTTATATTGGACCGTTCAAAATATTGGAACAATGTGGACCGGTAGCTTATAAACTGGAATTGCCAATCAAATTATCTGGAGTACACAACATTTTTCACGTATCCCAATTGAAGAAATGTCTCAAGCCTCCAATGGACGTCATGTTGGAAGATGTTGAACGATTACAACCTCGATCTCACTTATTCCGAGTACCCAAGTAAAAGTGCTCGATGAGAAGGATCGCGTCACTCGGAAACGAAAGCTCAAATTCTATAAGATTCAATGGACCAATCACTCGGAAGATGAAGCTACCCGGGAAACAGCAGAATTTCTTCATACCCATTACCCAGGATTTCTCCAACAATTTTCAGGTATGAAGCAGGAATGTATTTACCTCGTTTAGCTTCGCTTTAAATCTCGGGACGAGATTTCTTTAAGGAGGGAGGGTTGTGACACCCGTGGTGTCGCTATGCTTGCATTACTACAGGACAACACACAATTATGAATTAGGCAGAAAAATTTCAAGTTTTGACGCTGCTAAGATTAGTTGACTTTAAAAGTCAACTCGTAAACAGAGCTATATGGATAACAAGGTCAAAGTTTGCAATTTGGCGAGTGTGAAAATTCTCTTTGGTCAAGCATGTGTTGAAAGGAATTATGAACAATTTTCTAGAATTTATTCCCATTTGAAAATGGCCACAAATAAATGGACCCGAAGTACGAGTTTATTTTCCTAGTGGATTTTCTATCTCCAAAAATGTTTGGAATCCGGTCTTCGACATACAAGGAAAAAGCTTCGCAGTGTTCTCAATAGCATCCCTGAATTTTTTGCATAATTTGTAGAGCCATGGAAATACGATTTTTAATTTTGAGAAAACTGCAAGGACGCTTTTGCAAAATGCCCAGTCTATCGCTCCAATCTTCCTCCCGATCCTTCTCTCTCTCTGCTCGTGTCTCCCCGCACCGCCACACCGGACACGGCAAGCCCCGCGTGCCCACGCCCCGCACGCCACGAGGGCAACCCGGCCACGCAGCTGCTTCTCCAGCCTTCGCTCTTCACCGTAACCGGATAAAGCCGCACCGTGGTCCTCTCGGTTTTCTCTCTCTCCCTCGTTCTGATTTTTCCACCGAAGCAAAACGCCACCATCCGTCTTTCTCGCTCCTCCGCTGCTCGCCCAGCTCCGGCTGTCCCCGGCAAGCCGCCACCACAAACAGCTGCGCAAGCTCGCCACCAACCTCCCCATGGCCTTCAATCCGGCCGAGCTGCTTTGAACCGGGAGATCGAAGCTATTTTTCGTGGCGAGACCACCGCCGGGTAGCCGCTGCCACGCTTCCAAATTCTCATCGGCCGCTGAGCTTCTCCGATTTCGTTTCGTTTCCCGCGTGCGCAACCGCCTCCTCTTCAATCCTAGAAACTAACCATCCGGTTTCATGCAGCCAACCACCGGAATTTTGCAATCTTCCCGGAGCTCGGACCGTCGTCGTCTCGCCTCCACGGCGAACACCACTCTCCGGCCAGCCCCAAGGTCGCGCATCATCGTGCCGTTGTTCCCCGTGCTCGTAGATGCTCTCGGTGTGTTTTTCCCCAATTATGGTTAGTCACGGCGAGCTCTACGCCTCGCCGGAGCCGCGCCTTAGTCGTCGCTCGCCGCCGGCAGGCTTCCGGCCAACTTCCGGCGAGACCGTCCCCACCACCGTATTCCCCACGTCGCTCCGAACCTCTAGGTAGTGAGTTCGTTCAACTTCGTCGCCGTCCGGCCCAAGTCCGGCGAGCCGCCGTCGTCTCCGGCCACCGCGCGCCATGGCCACAGCGATGGGTCACACCGGCCGGATTTCCGTGTGGTCATAGCCACTGCCGATCCCAAACTCTGCAGCCCTCTCGTGTGGCTTTTCACCGATTGGTCCAGTTCTAGGATTTTCTATTTTCACGAATTAAAAATCCAGGAAAATACAATACCCTTGCAAAAATCATATCTTTTGATTCCGAACTCCAAATTGAGTCAATCAAATTTTGTTGGATTCCTTGTTTCATGCTCTACCATCTGGTCATGTTGGTGATCAGAGAGTCTTGATGGTTTTTCCTAGAATTATCAGAACATCCAAAACACTAGTTAATTCATAGTTAATTCTTTGTTTATGCTAAAATTGCAAACCCAAGTTTAGTAGTTTAGTTTTTATCTGCTCTATCTGCTAGTGCAATGTTTTGGTACTGGTTATGCATGTGTGCATATGGTAGCTAATTTGCGCATACCATCTTTCATAATTATAAGTCACATAAAATGATAGGTTCATTTCGAAATAAATTTCATATTTTTATGCATATGTCTTCAAGAACCATGTTTGTAACCTAGCTATGTTTGTATCATCGACATTTGCATCATCATACCTTTGCATCGTCTGCATTCATCGCTATTGACACATCGTTAATTTAGGAAACGACGAAGTGCCGGTCCAGGATCTTCGTAAGGAATCGACACAAGAACCGGCACCGAAGTTGCTAACATTTCCTTTGTGGCACAAGGCAAGCCCCGGTGCATCCTCCTAGTTTTTAAATGTTTTTCCTTTCAGTATAACACTACTAGATGTCTAGGGTGTTTGTGCATTAAGTGTAGGTGATGTTTGAAACCCACCTGCATTGTTTCCCGACATGACCTATGTGAGTGATATACTGGTTCAGGTAGTTCGATAGAAAACCGGCTATGCTTACGTCATAAGTTTATTGGTATAAATTGCTTAGGTGTACTCGGAGCATGGAGGCTTTGAGAGTTGGAAGTTAATGAATCTAAAAAGCTAATCTTGAGACCGAACGAGTCTGTTTGGAAAGAGCGAAGGCAAGGGCCTCGGAGGGCTTGTCTCGCAAGGTGGCAGATCGTTCGTGTAAACAACTAAAAGTTGAGACGTGGACGGGCCTTGTAGGTGAAAGGGCAAGTGCATGTGCCTTCGGAGGACATGGCTTGCAAGGCCGTAGCCCCGTCTTTCGTCGGTTAAGGACCGTGTCGTTGTTGGCCCCGCTTGAGCAAGTATTGAACAAGTACCGAGTGCATGCTAGTTTTATGGGAACTAGTAAACCTACGTAACCTTAATAGCTTGCAATGGCGTAGGTTACCCGAATCCTTGGTCGTAGGATCCGTTGGGGTGGACAGGTTCACGAGGTACTCGTTGAACGGCTGCCCACTCGAGGATTTGGACCCTACAAAGTTGTAGGATGTCATGGTGAACGGTTGATATACGTGTTCTTAAATGATGCGTATGTCGTGTACCTCGGGTTTTCCCAGCTGGTGATAAATCGATGCGTATCGCTGTCCCTCGCAGTAATGAGTACCGCTTGTGAACCGAGTCACATCGTAGTAACAACTTGAACGAAGCTTTGGATAATTATGGTTTCCTGTGATGATTTTTACTTATGCTTTACAGTATTTATATCTTTCTTGATGCTAATGTATTTGTTACTTTTATGTACAAGTTAATAAATGCTAAAATCTTGAAAGTAAGGATCAATGGCTTAGTCGCTGTTTTATTATCAAAACCAGCTACACCCTCTCGAGCCTTGCATGTCTAGGCGTCGGCCTTAGAGTGCCATGTTGACGGGTCGGTCTTGCCGAGCTCTAGTTGCTCATGCTTTGTGCCTTTGTTGTTTTGTTTCGGGTGATGCATTAGATTGCCCTGTTGGTGTTATGCCCCGGGATATGCAGATTCCGGAGGGCTGGACTTCCCATTGGGAGCCTAGTCTGCCGCAAGAATGTGCTTGGCTACGTGATAATCCGTATGGGCTCGGATTTATCACCTTTTGCTGTATAATATCGTCGAGACGTATCAACGTTATGTTTGCTTCCGCACCTTTTCTAAACTTGAACTTGTTTAACTTCCGCTGCTCTGAATTTAATAATCTCGGATGTAAATTATGAAGTTCTTTCCACTGTTGTAATATAAAGTTGACCAGTTGTTGTATTATCAAGTGTCCGCTTAAACAAAGCACCTCGGGAATCACGATCCGTGGGTCGGTCCGTTGCAGATCCGCAGCTGAAGGTGGTGGAGGTTGTTCATCTCTATTTGCTTCTTCCGCTTCACGACGATTGCGTTCGGCTTCAACTCTCGCCATCCTTGCTTCTTCTTCGGCAGCTTCCTCGGAAGTGAGTTGGCGAATAACCGGTCCTGTCATGAATACTTGGAAGAAGACCGGAGCGTCTTCCTCGAAGTCATTATCCAGCTCGGTAGAGCGGCTTATCGCCACGGCCCGAGCACCGGTCCGAGGTGCGAGCGCAGGAGTCCGATGTTTCGTGCTAAAGCTGCGTCGGATCCGCTAAGCCCTGAATCGAGGTACCAACCGTGGCAGGTGATCGCGCTTTAGAAGCAGCGGCCCGGCAACGAGTCGGATTCATCAAAAGCAATTTCCCGCCGAGTCGGCTTCAAAGTTGAGGGACCCAAAGCGGATCTTGAAGCCGGGCTCGAAGTCGACGACAAACGAAGTGGCCATCGAACTCGCTAGGAACTCGCCGGGACCCCTTCCTGGCGCGCCAAATGTCGAGTCTTAAACTCGGCACTAGTACTACCCGGTCCCTCACGAGCGTGGAATTCGGTGGTGCAACACACGGAACACACAGGAACATGCGATTTTAGACAGGTTCGGGCCCCTCGAATCGAGAGTAATACCCTACGTCCCGTATGTTATGTATTGCCTTTAGCGATTTGCTAATTGCAAGATGTCCGAGAGTTTTCGGGGTCCTCGCTCCGCCTTATATGTCCGGGGAGCTAGGGTTACAAGCGAGTCCTAGTCGATTACATGAATTACATATATGGAATTCTATCTCTAACTTTCTTTATTGATTCGAGTCCTAATCGGACTACAAATTGTTCAATATCTTGCTCCTCAAGTCATTGTGCACCGGTCTTAGTATCCGCCTTGTTTCCATACCGGTATACGGGATCTTCTCTTATCCCGGACTAGTCGAGGACCGATCTGTTGCCTATTGCCATCGTCTTTATCTTCCTTAATTTGCCACCATGTCTCTGTGTATCCATTCCTTCATCATCCGTATACCCATAAGGCAAGTATACGACACTTAAGACTCTTGTGGTCGGTGTATAGATGCACCAAATTACCCAAGAGATAGTGTCTCCAGCTCTTCAATGCGAGAACCACTCGCTGCTAGTTCCAGATCGTGCGTGGGATAGTGTTCTTCATGACGCCTAAGTTGTCGAGATGCATAGGCAATCACTCGACCTTCCTGCATTAGAACACATCCAAGTCCCGTTCCCGATGCGTCACAATACACATCAAACGGCTTCGTCGGATCCGGTCGAGCGAGTATCTGCGCCGTTGTCAACAATTTCTTTAATGTTTGGAAAGCCTCTTCACAGTCCTTGCTCTATTCATACTTCTTATCCTTTTCCAATAATTTAGTCATTGACTTGGCAATCTTTGAGAAGTTTGGAATGAATCTTCCGTAGTACCCGACCAATCCTAAGAAACTCCCGATTTGCGAAACTGATTTCGGTGGCTTCCAATCCAACACTTCTTGAACTTTGCTTGGGTCAACGGCCACTTCTTCGGCTGATATCACGTGTCCTAGGAACGACACTTCCTTTAACCAAAACTCACATTTGCTAAACTTAGCATATAGCTTGTGATCCCTTAGGCGTTGCAACATAATCCTTAAGTGATTGGCATGTTCCTCTTCCGACTTGGAGTAGATCAAGATGTCGTCAATGAATACCACGACAAACTTGTCCAGTTCTTGCATGAATACGGAATTCATGAGATACATGAAGTGTGCTGGTGCATTGGTCAATCCAAAAGACATCACCAGGTATTCATAAAGCCCATATCTTGTGGAGAATGCGGTCTTCGGTATATCTTCGACTCTTATCTTAATCTGATGATATCCCGAGCGAAAATCTTAGAGAAGACTTTGGCTCCCATCAATTGATCAAACAAGATATCAATCCTCGGGAGAGGGTACTTGTTCTTGATGGTAACCGAATTTAAAGGCCTATAATCCACACATAGCCTTAACGTCTTGTCCTTCTTCTTTACGAACAAGGTCGGGCATCCCCATGTTGACGAACTTGGACGAATATATCCCTTGTCCAATAATTCCTTTAATTGCACCTTCAACTCCGCTAGCTCATTTGGTGGCATCCGATACGACCTCCTTGATATTGGTGCCGTACCAGGTTGTAACTCTATCTTAAACTCTACCGCTCGATCCGGCGGTAGTCCCGGTAAGTCGTCCGGGAAGACATCCGGATACTCACAGTACTCATCGGTATATCCTCCAGAATTTTACTTATAATCTTATTAACCATTGGCAAAATAGACTGGGGAAGAGTTAAAAGCAAGCAATCTCGACCATGGATAGGAGAGTTCAAGCAATCCATCCATTGCATACCAATAATTGCGTCTAACCCTTGCCCATCCAATATGATTAATGAAGTGGAATAAACCTTGCTACCCAATTTTAATGGTATATTGGCAGCCGCTTCATTGGTAAGGATTTTACCCCCAGGTGTTGAAATGAGATGTGCACATAACAACTTGGATGGCATGATGCGATGCTTTGAAACATATGCTTTGTTGATGAAATTATGAGTGGCTCCCGAATCAAAAAAAGCCATAGCAGGATGATCAGCGATAGAAAACATACCCGCGAGGATCTGTCCTCCTTCCGGTAATTCTTTGGCCGTAGTGAAGTTTGCACGGCCGCTTTCACTTGAGTGTTCTTGGCTTGATTCCTCGGCTGGTTTTGCATCTGTCCTTGTGGGCGTGGTGCATAAGAAGCCTTCTACGAGTAGGGACAGCTGTGATAGAAATGGCCCGGACGGCCACAATTGAAACATGGCGGTCCATTTTGCTGAGGTGCTTGATTCATCGGTCGAGGATTTGGAGCACTCTGTTGCTGATAAGGCGCACGATATCGGTTCGACCGCTGCTGCTGAGGCTGCTGTGGCTGCTGAGGCTACCGATAATAGTTTGGACGGGAAGGTATATGCTGATATCGCTGACCTGATGGTGCGGTGTATACCAGCCTATACTTTGATGGTCCGCCACTTCCTTGTCCAAGCTGCTGGCCTTTTCTTCCTCTTTTTCGCTTGATGGAGGCGGATAGAGTCTTCCAAGGAAATAGCATCACCGACAAAATCATTGAAGCTATCGGTCTTGTTCGGCACAAGCCGAGACTGCAGCTTGGTGGTCAGCCCTTCCTTGAATAGATTCTTCTTCTTAGCATCCGTGTCCACGTGTTCGGGGGCATACCGAGCAAGACAGTTGAATACCTTGGAGTAGGCATGCACGGTCATTTCGCCCTGCTTCGAGTGACGAAATTCCTTCCTTTTCTCGGTTCATCAACCCTTCTAGAATATGATGCTCCCTGAATACTTTAGTGAATTCATCCCAATAAACTCGATGTCCTAGAGGGAACATTGCCTTGTAGTTGGCCCACCATGCTCCAGCAAATCCTTGCGGTTGCTCGGGAAGGGAATAGAGTCTTCCGGTGATCAGTACATGGGAACAACTCTAGCTTAGACTCGATAGTGCGGAGCCGGTGATCAGCCTCCAGCGGTTCACCCGCATCCGAGAAGACCGGGAGCGAACCGATAAGAAATCCGAGAAGGTCACCCGTTCTTCGGGGGCATTCCGGCCTTGGGGACCTCCCCGTGGAGCGGTGTTCCGGACCAAGTGCTCCAGTAATTCCCGCGGCTCGAGCACGGGAATCCAGCACAGCTGCAGTAGCTCGTGCCAAAGTTGGGGGTGGTGGTGGCGTTTCCGCTCCCCGCCGTGAACTTTTCGGCTCATTGCGTCTCCTTGTTCCAACCATTCTGTCCAAGAAAAATTTACGTTAGACATCTCAATTCCAACATAATTATGGAAGGAACAGGAATACATGGATGAGAAATTTCCAAGATAACTTTTATGCAACAACGAGTCTTATTATAACAACCACCAAAACCATATGCACATATCCGACCCTCCAATTTATAACGATCCTTATTGCAACACTCGCGCATGGTTACACCACGCTCGTTATTTAACCGATACCTATATTACATACTAGCTTCCTCACTCATTACTTGCTACACCCTTAATCTTCTTCGTGAACTTTTGACGTCACTTCCCGGATCTTGGAACTTCCTGTCTCGGACTCTGCATCCTCCAATCGTGGAATCTCCCTAAAATCTATTACCGAGTCCACGTCCATTATCACTTCAGGATCCTCCTCTTCTTCCCCGCATTCTACTGCTACGGGGTTCTCGTGCACTTCGGTTCATTGTCGGGGTTGCTAACCAAGCTCTTCATTCAGTAGCGTATTGTGCGCTTGGATTAAATCTTGCTCTAACCGGTGAATCATGGCGTTTGCGGTTGCCGGTTGTTGGTCTTTGACTTGAATCTGCTCTTCCTTATTCAGGAACCGTGCCTCTCTAATTGCTAACAACTCGTCCTTTTCTTTCGGTTGCCTCTCCAACTCCGATAGACGAGCATCCTCCGCCCGTCCTTTCGCGTCATTGATGACGTTACTTGTGTTGTCCATCTCTGTGGAGAAATAAGCATATCAAGCATAGGCAGAAACCATTCTTAATCCAGTATTTCGACAAGCTCTTATATACTACACTACCAACTGCACATATATTATACACTGCCACATTTTCTTTATACATTATTTGTTGTACACATTTGATCCAGTTTTCCCGTACACTGCCACACTACCAACATCTGCTACTACCCTATGCTACAATCTAACCTACGTCAGCAAAATATGGCTACCATTCTACTCCGGACCTAGCTATTCTACATCGGTACTACTCCAACACTAGCTAAGCCGGCGGCGCGTGATCGTCGGCGTCCGACTCGGCGTCCTCCTCTCGGTGGGGTCGGCGGTGGCTCGTAGTCCACACCAAAAACCTCCTCGGCGTCGTCGGCGGGACCCCGGTGCTGCTGCTGTAGACTCGCTGGAACTACCCGAACAGCTCGTCGTGGTCGTGCAACAACTCGTGGTGCGCCTCGGCCAGTCCGTCGTACATCGCCTCGAGCTCCTGCATCCGGTTCTCGATCTCGATCGGGGTCTCCACCGCGTGGTTACGCCGTGTGGTCACTCCTGCAAACTCGCTAGGTGGGCTGCGTCCGTGTCACACCCCTATCCTGAAAGATAGTTAAGTGTGGTACGGATCGCCTTGGGAGATGATTGACGAAGCAACCATACATAGCATCACATTAACAAACATCCACGGCTTACAAGTTTTACATAATCAAGTCTTGATTACAACATAGAGTTCGAATAAAAGATACATTAGGTTCGAAATTAAGTCTTACATAACCATGATCTTTGTTCGAATTTAAAGTGCGGAAGCGAAATACATAACTCGATGTTACATAGATAACTTAAATGAACCATGCCGGCCTAGGCCATGGCTCACTCATCGTGGGTCGGAGAGCTAGGGACCCATTCAATGGTCCACTCTTTGGGCTCTTCTCCATCCCAAACCACCTTACCACAACAATCACAAAACCCGGCTTGCGGAAAACCCGTAAATCAACATGTAGTGGCAAAGCCCGAGTATCTAACATACTCCGCAAGTCTTACCCGTCAAATTGGCCATCTAAGACCGACTCCTAGATGCATGGGGCTTGACCGGTTTAACTTGGCCTTTTGCATAAATAGCACCTATGCTAATTAGGTTAGCAAATTTATTACTAAGCTAAATTAATAGGGTTGTTGCATAAAAGAAACTTTAGTGAGCATACTAGCAAGACAAGAGTTTGCAATACAAATTTGTAGCAATATGAAGCAGCAAGCCATTCATCCTCCTTTCTTTACTACACATTGCGAACTGCTCGAATCAAGTGGTACTCATTAACCGAGAGGAAACGGCGATAATTATCGAATTATTAATCCTGCAGGAAAAAGACCCAAATGCATGACATACGCATCATTTAAGAACACGTATGGCCACCGTTCGCGAGTTCATCATAAAGTAAATCACGGGGCCACCGATCCCGAGTACACGTCCCCCTTGCGACCGTTCAACAACGCGCCCAAGGCTTAACCCATGTACTCTCCAACGGTCCTCAACCCGTGCAACCACCGTGCCAAACACATCACCTCCGGGTCGGTGAGATATCCGGCTCACTTTACAACTTGCAAGCTACATAGGTTTACCAATCCCCATAAGAAAGGTATGCAAGTGGTACACAACTCAAACTTGTTCGCGGAGCCACAATGGGGTGTTCGCAATTTTTAACCAAATCCATCAGGTTCAAGTTTAATCATAACCATAGGTGAGATTCCCCATTCTATCGTTGACTCCATAAACCGAGCATAGCATTTCTATCGGAGGTATGACACATACTCTACATAGGACATATAGGGATTTATGCACGTGGATTTCCAAGCAATTCCTAGAACTTAAATGCACATTCATCATCCTTAAAATAGTGATTAAAAAGAAGACATTTCAAAATAATAGGAATGCACCGGGGCTTGCCTTGCGAGTGATCGAAGTTAGTACTAGCTTCACAAGCGTTGAGCGTGGCAATAGCTTCTTCCGGCGGAATCAATTCGGCGTCGTCACCTAAGGAATGAAATGCAATGCATAAGTCACATGAATACAAGGTCGATGATGAGAGTAATGCATGTGTGTCGTTTTTGTAAAGATGCATATGAATACATTAATCAAAAAGTCCTTGTTTGCTCAAACCCTAACAATCATAACATGTCTCTTGTTTCCTTTTAAGGGGGGGGTCCAAATACATGGCAAGCATAATTATACTAACACAACGAGTAATGACTTGATTTCATAGACATGAGTGCTGTGGTTATTGCAGGTTTAGCAATGACATTTTAGCAACTTTCTATAATACAAAACGGAGAAACCTAGTCTTATGTGTTTTAGCATCACATGTGATGACGATTTCCTTTTAAGATAAGAATTCGATCTCAAAATTCATACCTACGTGAAATACATGAAACCTTTTGACTAAACCTGCCATGAGGTGCTAGGGGACATGGTGAACATGCAGAGACATAATTTTTAGAACCATAAACTAATTACACATGTGCTGAAAAGCAGAGACATAATTTTTAGAACCATAAACTAATTACACATGTGCTGAAAATAGCTTTTTAGGAATTTAGATCTAGGGTTTGTCAAATTAATTATTTAACATGCTCAAAAATTAACATGGACTTTTATACACATGCACAGTACCAGGAGGGAATTAATTACCAAGTTTCATGCAAAAATAATTTACACAGATTTAATTAAGAAT
Organism: Chloris gayana; assembly: GCA_031894775.1. Classification (NCBI taxonomy): domain Eukaryota; kingdom Viridiplantae; phylum Streptophyta; class Magnoliopsida; order Poales; family Poaceae; genus Chloris; species Chloris gayana. The sequence continues at coordinate 47,405 of JAUNZO010004339.1, forward strand.
TAAATACAGAGAATGCAAGAAATGCAATAACTTGAAAAATATGAGATGAAATGCAGATCTTCCAGTGCCAAAAATTCATGTATGCCTGGGTGAATATTTTGGCCAAGTGGCATTTAATTTGGATTTATAGTTTTAAAGTTATGGCCTAGTTAAGTTTTCAGGGGTTGACTTTTGTCATTTTTGTAAAAATATGAAAATGACCAGATCTGATGAGTTCATGTTGCTTTTATGAAAGTACAGGTCTTCTAGTTTCCAGAACATTTTAGTTTGAAATTTTTGGACGATTCAAACGCGAGATATGGATTTTTCAAACTTGAATAAAGTTCGGATGTATTTACGGATTTGCCACGAGGTCAATTTTTAAATGGGGCCGGGCCCGCGCGGCGGGGCCTCGCTGGAGGCGGCCCGAGCTCGCCGGCGTTCACGCCGTGGGGCGCTGTAGCGGCCCGGAGACGGTGGAAGGGGGTCTAGCGACGCTGCGCGGGGTGGGGAACACGAACGTGGCGACGAGGGGCCCGCGCGACGGCCGGAGCGCCGGCGGCCACGGTGCGGCGGCAGGGCGGCACTTCGGCGGCGTCGTGCGCCGCGCACGAGGGATGAGAGGAGGTGGGACCTTGGGCAAAAGCTCCGCCTCACCTTGGGGAACGACGGCGTTGGCGTGGGCGGCGATGAAAGGGACCGGAGGTGGGGGCTCGACGGAGACCGATGGTGGCGACGGCGGCGGCGGCTCAAATCTCTCCCAAATTCGCGGTCGCGGCTGCACGAGAGAGAGCCGGAGCGGGAGGGGGTTAGCAGGGGTGCCTGCGCACGTGTTTGGAGGGAGGGTGGAGTCTTGCCCGGACGGGGAAGCTTGCGGCGGCGACAATGGCGGCGGCGGCTCCCAACTTCTCTTGCTGCGCTCGGGAGTGTGGAGAACAGGGTGGGGCGACGGTGTGGGGAGCTGGACAGAGAGGTGGGGGAGTTGTTTGTGAGGCAGGAGGAGCGTTTAACCTTTGTTTAGAGGGGCGGCGAGAGGGTGGCGCAGGCGGCCGGGCGGCGCCATTTACTCCGGCGCTCGCTCGATTGGGCGCCGGGTACAGGTGGTTGGGGGGCACGTTGGGGTGTGGGGAGTGATGGGACGGGGCGGGAGCAGGCGCGCGCGTGCCGGGGCAGGCGCGGGAGGCGGCGGACCGGCGGGCATGGCGCCATTGCCCGGCGGTCACCGTAGCTCGAGGTCAAGGTTTGAATTTGAATCTACAGTTTGGTATTTTGACTAAAATTCATACTTCTGTTGCTTCAAAATTACAAGTAAAAATATGCAGAGCTTCAGCACGAAATGCTTTAATTTTCAACTTTTAGTTTGAAGTTCCAAAAGTGTTTCAAAAAATTCATACAAAATTTACAAACAACAGTGTTTCAGATTTGAATTTGAATTTTTGGGCAATCAAAACTTTGTTCAAAAATTTTGTAAAAATGTTGTAAATCCATCTTTTTACATGAGCAATCTAGTGGTGCAAAAATATGTGGGTAGTACTTTTATAATTTTTGCATTTCTCTTATGGGTTGGGTTAGGGCTAGGGTTAGTTTAGGTTTTCCCTTTTCTCTTTTTTTGTTTTTCTTCTTTTCCTTTGGGTGATTATCATTAGTGCTTGATTAGTGATGTGATTAGGCTAGTAATTACGTACTTAACCTTAATCGTGACATGGGATGTCACAGCCCTCCCCCTTAAAGAAATTCTCGTCCCGAGAATCGCTATGAATTAAGGAGAGGGAGTACGGAATTTACCGATTTGTGTGACGCGAGGAACTCGGGAAAATTCTTCTCTAGAAAATCCTCTTGTTCCCAAGTTGCTTCTTCTTCGGTGTGGTTACTCCATTGCACTTTATAGAAGGTGATTGTGCGATTGCGAGTTACTCGGTCGCTTTGATCAATAATCCGGACGGGGTATTCGGGGTAGGAGAGATCTTCTTCTAGTTGATCGGTGTCGGAAATGACCACATCTATCGGAGGCTTCAAATATTTCTTGAGTTGAGATACATGGAACACATTGTGCACACGAGCAAGACTTTCCGGTAGTTGCAATCGGTAAGCAACCGCGCTATGCTTTTCCACAATCGGATAGGGTCCGATATAGCGGGGTGCTAACTTTCCTTTAATTCCAAACCGAGACACGCCCTTATTCGGAGAGACACGAAGATAGACATGATCTCCTTTCTCAAACTCCAATGGGCGTCTCCTATTGTTAGCGTAACTCACTTGGCGAGATTGTGCGGCTTTCATGTTGGCTTGAATTTGTCGAACTTTTTCTTCGGCTTGAGTGATGAGATCGGGACCAAAATTAGTTCTCTCTCCCGCTTCGACCAATTTAAGGGTGTACGACAAGAATGACCGTACAATGCTTCAAATGGTGACATTCCCGAACTCTCTTGATAGCTATTGTTGTATGAGAATTCGGCGAATGGAAGACAATCATCCCAATTTCCTCTATTTTCCATAGCACATGCTCTCAAGATATCCTCCAAATATTGATTCAATCTTTCGGTTTGTCCATCCGTTTGAGGGTGATATGCGGAGCATCTAATGAGGGTGGTACCAAGACAAGAATGCAATTGCTCCCAAAAGCAAGATACAAATTGCGGACCTCGATCGTGATGTGAACCCGTGAGGGTTTTGGCGTCGATCTTTCGATGAGAGTGGAAGATAATTCGATTGGGGATGAAGTCGACGTTCACGGCCCGACTACAACCGTCCAAGGACGTTGCGCCGTAGCAACCGATACACCGCCTCCAATGGTCGCCGCGATCTTGTGGGAGCGCGACCACCGGCCACGAGGGCACTCGTCCTGCAAGCAATCGAAGAACTGGCAAGAACAAGTAGAACAAGCACTGAAATTGCTAGATTTAATTGAAGGTTCACAACTGAAAACACAATATGGTGGGGTTCCGAAGATGAACGGGCAGGCGGCACGGGCACGCTGCAACAAGTAGCAAAGGCTAACTCTAATCAACAAAATCCCCTCTGAAAAGTGGCGGCTATGGGGTATATGGGAGGGTGGAGGACAACCAGGACGTGGTGGGGGTCGTCCCCAAACCCTAAGACGCGGCCCCTATTGGGCCCCACTTGATACACGGCCCGTCGGGCCCAAAACTAGACAGATTTATGTCTCTGCAGCAAAACGACGATTGCGGTCTACTCGGAGTAGATATGGAGTTGATCTCAGATCCATTGGAAAGTAGACTCTGTAAGCTTTCCAAATTGTGCTTGCACGCCCAAAACGGAGTCCGGATGAAGTCGTGGCGTCTGTCACAAGTTGACCCTGTCCTGCAGTCCGAATCCAACACGCGAGAATCCCCTCCCCTTCTTATCCTCTCCATCATTCCTAAGCAAAACAAGAACACACGTGTCTCGAGAGTCTAAATCAGATGGACATGAGCTTAGGAATGAACTCACTTGATAGTTTAGTTGGCGAGCACGAGCGCGGGTAAGAGGGCCAGCCGGAGTTGGTGTTATTGATGTTGTGGGAGGCGTGGGTGTAACGGAAGTAGTGATGTCCTCATCATCCTCCCCTTCTTGCATTTGAGTCGTCCTCGACTCAAGCTCATCTTCTTCTCCCAAATATGGCTTCAAATCTGCAATGTTAAATATGAGGCTAACCCCATAATCTGCAGGAAGATCAAGCTTATATGCATTCTCATTAACTTTTTCTAGCACTTTAAAAGGACCATCAGCTCTAGGCATCAATTTAGATTTTCTCAATTCAGGAAACCTATCCTTTCTTAAGTGCAACCAAACCAAATCTCCAGGTTCAAAAATCAATTGCCTTCTACCTTTATCACCAGCAAGCTTATACTTTGCATTCATGCGCTCAATATTTTCTTTAGTTGTTTCATGCAACTTCAACATAAATTCAGCACGTTGTTTAGCATCAAAATTCAGTTTTTCAGAAGTAGGCAAAGGCATCAAATCAATAGGAGCACGAGGCAACAACCCATAAACAATCTCAAAAGGGCACATCTTTGTAGTAGAATGCATCGAACGATTATAAGCAAATTCAATATGAGGCAAACATTCTTCCCACATCTTAAGATTCTTCTTTAAAACAGCCCTTAACATAGTAGACAAAGTTCTATTCACAACTTCAGTTTGACCATCAGTTTGGGGGTGACAAGTGGTAGAAAACAAGAGCTTAGTTCCCAATTTGCCCCACAAAGTTCTCCAAAAATGACTAAGAAACTTAGCATCACGATCAGAAACAATTGAATTTGGTACACCATGCAAGCGAACAATTTCCCGAAAGAACAAATCAACAATATGAGTAGCATCATCGGTTTTATGACAAGGTATGAAATGTGCCATCTTAGAAAATCTATCCACAACCACAAAAATACTATCACGTCCCCTCCTAGTCCTAGGCAAGCCCAACACAAAATCCATAGAAATGTCTTCCCAAGGAACGCTAGGAACAGGTAAAGGCATATACAAACCATGAGGATTCAACCGTGACTTAGCCTTTTGACATGTAGTGCAACGAGCAACAAATCTCTCCACGTCCCTCCTCATCTTTGGCCAAAAGAAATGACCAGCAAGTATGTCCTCCGTCTTCTTTGCTCCAAAATGCCCCATCAAACCACCTCCATGCGCTTCCCGTAACAACAACAAACGAACGGAGCTAGCTGGAATGCATAGCTTGTTAGCTCTAAACACAAACCCATCACTAACAATGAATTTGTTCCATGCCTTTCCATCTTTACAATTTAGCAACACATCTTTAAAATCAACATCATTCACATATTGTTCTTTAATTGTTTCCAAACCAAAGATCTTGTAATCAAGTTGTGTCAACAAGGTATATCTCCTAGACAAAGCATCAGCAATAACATTCTCCTTGCCTTTCTTGTGTTTGACAACATAAGGAAAAGATTCAATGAATTCAACCCATTTGGCATGTCTACGATTCAATTTTCCTTGACTACGAATATGCTTTAAAGATTCATGATCAGAATGTATGACAAATTCTTTAGGCCACAGATAGTGCTGCCAAGTTTCTAAAGAACGCACAAGAGCATATAATTCCTTATCATAAGTGGAATAATTCAGAACTGGCCCACTCAATTTCTCACTAAAATAAGCAACAGGTTTTCCATCTTGTAACAAAACACCACCCAATCCAATTCCACTAGCATCACATTCCAACTCAAAAGCCTTATTAAAATCTGGAAGTTGGAGAAGAGGTGCATGTGTCAACTTATCTTTTAGCATGTTGAAAGCGTTCTCCTGTTTGGTGCCCCAACAAAAGGGCACTCCCTTCTTCGTAAGCTCATTCAAAGGTGCAGCAATGGTGCTGAAATCCTTCACAAAACGGCGATAGAACCCAGCAAGTCCTAAAAAGCTCCGCACCTGGGTGATGGTCTTAGGTACAGGCCACCCATCAATAGCCTCAACCTTGGCCCGGTCAACTTCAATTCCCTGTGGAGTAACAACGTAGCCAAGAAAAGAGACTCGATCCGTGCAAAAGGTGCACTTCTCAAGGTTACCAAATAAACGTGCATCACGTAAAGCATTAAAAACAGCACGTAAATGATCAAGATGTTCATCCATAGTTTTGCTGTAAATCAATATATCATCAAAGTAGACAACAACAAATTTTCCAATGAAAGCACGCAAAACCTCATTCATTAATCTCATGAAAGTGCTAGGTGCATTAGTTAACCCAAAAGGCATGACTAACCACTCATATAAACCGAACTTAGTTTTGAAAGCAGTTTTCCATTCATCTCCAAGTTTCATGCGGATTTGGTGATACCCGCTACGCAAATCAACCTTTGAAAACACAACAGCACCACTCAATTCATCGAGCATATCATCTAATCGTGGAATAGGGTGACGATATCGAATGGTGATATTATTTATAGCTCTACAATCCACACACATACGCCATGATCCATCTTTCTTAGGCACTAGAATAACCGGAACAGCACAAGGACTAAGAGACTCACGCACATAACCTTTATCAAGTAGTTCTTGTACTTGGCGCTGAATCTCTTTCGTTTCTTCCGGGTTTGTCCTGTATGGTGCACGGTTGGGCAATGAAGCACCGGGGATGAGATCTATCTGGTGCTCAATTCCTCGAAGTGGTGGCAGCCCCGGTGGTATTTCACTTGGAAACACAGCAGCACACTCCTGCAAAATGTTAGCAACAGCAGGAGGCAAAGAATGTTGCATATCGTGAAGGGAAATCAAAGCATCTTTGCATACCAAAGCATAGGCAACAGAAGTGCAAGCAATTAGTTCAGTTATATCAGATTTAGTAGCAAGCAAGCATTGTCCCTTCAAAGATATCTCATTTTTCTTATCACATTCAGATTTAGCATTCTTATCATTCTCACTTTTAGCAAGCTCCTGAGATTTAACCTTTCTAGTTCTAGCTAGATCATCATGTAGAATAGCTTCAGGAGACATAGGATGCAAAACAATTTTCTTATCATGGTATAGAAAAGAGTACTGATTTGTTCTACCATGATGCATAGAATCTCTATCAAATTGCCAAGGTCTACCTAGCAGAATATTGCAAGCATGCATAGGCACAACATCACATTCAACAACATCCTTATAAGAGCCAATAGCAAAATTAATTCGCACAAGTCTAGTTACCTTTGCCTTACCACTATTATTCAGCCATTGAATGTAATATGGATGTGGATGTGGTTTGGTAGTAAGTCCAAGCTTCTCCACCATGTCACTGCTAGCCAAGTTGTTGCAGCTACCTCCATCAATGATCATGCGACATGAACGCTCCTTAACTACACACTTTGTTTGGAACAAGGTGTGTCGCTGATTTTGCTCCGCCTTCTCCATCTGTGTGCTGAGCACACGTTGGACAATGAGGCTCTCATAACGCTCAGCTTCAGCTGCACCAATATGTTCTTCTAGATGTCCATCACTACCTGCATGGTCAGCCGCAAGCAATGCAAGTGTATCATCATCAAAATCACTAGCAGAAGAATACTCACCATCATCTTTGATAACCAAGACCCGCTTGCTTGGACAGTCACGCATCACATGTCCGAAGCCCTTGCACCTATGACATTGAACTTCCCTAGTTCTTCCTGTAGATGCAACCGAAGAAGCGCTCTCCGTAGGCTTGATGGGAGCCTTGGTTGCTGCAATAGAGGGAGTAGAGCGTGGCTTGTTGGGTGTAGAAGATGTCGTCCGAGCGGAGGAAGAAGGTGGTGGTGGAGCACGTGCACTTGGAGAAGTAACAGTGCGTGGCTGCCATGAAGTATTTTTCCTGCAGAAATGTTAGCCTTGAAGCTTGCATGTCGTCCCTGCACTTCCCTTTCAGCTTTACAAGCAATATGAAACAAACTTGTGAGGTTAGTGTAATCTTTATATTGCACAATGTCAAAAATCTCTCTGTTTAAACCCCCCACAAATCTAGCCATAGCAAATTCTTCTCCCTCCTGCAAATTACAACGAAGCATGCCCATTTGCATTTCCTGGTAATATTCCTCTACACTTTTAGTTCCTTGTCTCAAAATTTGCAACTTGTTTAACAGATCACGTGCATAATATGAAGGTACAAACCTACCCCGCATGACCCGTTTTAAAGCATCCCAAGTCTGTGGTATGTTATTAGGATTTTTCTTGCCATGTTCTATCCACCAAACAGAAGCAAAATCGGTGAACTCACTAGTAGCAGCCCTAACTCTAGCATTTTCAGGAAAATCATGACAAGCAAACTTTTGATCAACAGCTATCTCCCAAGTAATGTATGCATCAGGATCATATTTACCATCAAAAGGAGGTATCTTAAATTTAATCTTTGAAAATGCATCATCGTTGCGTACCTCACGGCGACGGTGACCACCCATACCACGACGATTACGGCTGTAGTCGACGGCGAGGACGAGCGTCAAGATCATTGAGCTCACTATCCGCACCATAGTCTTCACCCCAGTTGTCCTCAACCTCTTCCTCGTCTTCTTCACCTCTCCTGTCCTCGTGTCGCTGGTTGCCGCCGTTAGCCATGAGATCGTCAAAACGCCTCAATAAAGCACCAAGGCTTGTATCCATACGAGTAATGGATGCCTCCATGGTCCCAAGCTTGGTGTTGGTGGTGATTTGGGAGGCCTCCAGCTGCCCAATCTTCTCATTCGTCACCTGCAAATCTCCATCAAGTCCTTACGTGTGCAGCTTCACTTTGCGCTCAAAGTACCCTATGATGCCCTTTGTGCGAGGAGAATGTCCTTCCAAGTCATCTTTGTCCGAACCTGCCATGGTTAGGTGCACAAGAACAAACAAATAGAGAACAAGTGAAGAAACAAAAACCAAACCCTATACTACTAGGATGTAGCTAATGCAAGGCTCTCACTCTCAAGCTGAACCACAAGCTCTTACCAATTCTTACCTTGCTCGACAAGAGGGGTCGGCAACCAACAAGTCGGCAACCTAGGAGGAAGTGTATCGGTGCCGTAGCAACAAACCCTGTCAAGCTATATTCGAGTATGTGGAGCTATAGGTGGGCTGAAAGTAAAGAACAAGGAAGTACTAGCACCACGTTAGTTATAAAAAGCACGCTGAATAATCGTTCAACGGCGGTACCTTGCTGGTCCTAGCCTAGACCGTGTTAGAGACGCGAGCCTAGACACAAGGGAAGTCACCAAGCACCACTGAACAAAGAAAAATAATCAGCCCCTCCTTTGCTCTCTCCTTTTCTTTTCTTTTTCTTTTTATATATATTTTTTATTTTCTTTTTTTTATTTTCTGATTTTTTTTTCAGGGGTTCCTCAAAACTGAAAATAGGAACAAAGGGAACACAAAAGAGCAAGTCACCACATAAACTCTCTCTCTCTCTCTCTCTCTAGAGTAAGGCCGAGCACAAATATGAATGATATGTGTGTGCTGATTGCGGAATATGGAGTAGTATTGAACTATACCGAAGCCGGTGGGAAAGTGGCCCGGATACAAAACTGAACTTGAGTCAAGCGCGGCCTGTATTCTACTCGGTTAACACATCCAGAAACACTTGTTCTTCAACTCGGACTTGATTCAAAACCAGATACAGAGTGGGACTCGATCAAGACTATCGAAAGGAGAAATAGAAGTGACCAAACGTGTTGCGAACTCGAAACTCTAAACGACTAGACTTATGACCAGCAATTCGACGCAACCGTTGCAACCGAAAACTCAACAAGCCCTAACTAAGAAGTACTAGTAAAAGGCTCAAAGGGTCTTATGGGATTGCAGGAAACTAATCACCTATTTTTTTTTTGGCTTTTACTGGACGATAGGAAAAATAAAAACGAGAAAAGAACAGGAGGTCTCTCACCGAACAACCTTGCTCCGATACCAATTGATGTGAACCCGTGAGGGTTTTGGCGTCGATCTTTCGATGAGAGTGGAAGATAATTCGATTGGTGATGAAGTCGACGTTCACGGCCCGACTACAACCGTCCAAGGACGTTGCGCCTTAGCAACCGATACACCGCCTCCAATGGTCGCCGCGATCTTGTGGGAGCGCGACCACCGGCCACGAGGGCACTCGTCCTGCAAGCAATCGAAGAACTGGCAAGAACAAGTAGAACAAGCACTGAAATTGCTAGATTTAATTGAAGGTTCACAACTGAAAACAAAATATGGTGGGGTTCCGAAGATGAACGGGCAGGCGGCACGAGGCACGCTGCAACAAGTAGCAAAGGCTAACTCTAATCAACAAAACCCCATCTGAAAAGGGGCGGCTATGGGGTATATGGGAGGGTGGAGGACGACCAGGACGTGGTGGGGGTCGTCCCCAAACCCTAAGACGCGGCCCCTATTGGGCCCCACTTGATACACGGCCCGTCGGGCCCAAAACTAGACAGATTTATGTCTCTGCAGCAAAACGACGATTGCGGTCGACTCGGAGCAGATATGTAGTTGATCTCAGATCCGTTGGAAAGTAGACTCTGTAAGCTTTCCAAATTGTGCTTGCACGCCCAAAACGGAGTCCAGATGAAGTCGTGGCGTCTGTCACAAGTTGACCCTGTCCTACAGTCCGAATCCAACACGCGAGAATCCCCTCCCCTTCTTATCCTCTCCATCATTCCTAAGCAAAACAAGAACACATGTGTCTCGAGAGTCTAAATCAGATGGACATGAGCTTAGGAATGAACTCACTTGATAGTTTAGTTGGCGAGCACGAGCGCGGGTAGGAGGGCCAGCCGGAGTTGGTGTTATTGATGTTGTGGGAGGCGTGGGTGTAACGGAAGTAGTGATGTCCTCATCGGATAGGAAACAATAGTTTTAGGTACTCCATGCAAACACAACACTCTTGAGATGTATAGCTCGGCATACTTCTTGGTATTGTAGGTAGTATGGACGGGGATGAAATGCGCGGACTTGGTTAATCTATCCACAATAACCCAAATTGAATCGTGCTTCTTTGATGTGAGAGGCATTCCAACGATAAAATCCATAGCAATGTCCTCCCACTTCCAAACGGGAATCTTCAATGGGTTCAATAATCCGGCTTTTCTCAAGTGGTCGGCTTTCACTCGTTGACAAGTATCGCACTCGGCCACATACCGTGCAATCTCACGCTTCATGCGTGTCCACCAAAACTTTTCTCTTAGGCCGCGATACATTTTATTGCTACTCGGGGTGTATGGAATATTTAGACAAGTGTGCCTCGTCCATTATTTTCTTCCGTAATTCCATATTCTTCGAAACAACGAGACGTTGGTTGAACCATAATACACCATTGTCATCTTGTCGGAAACATGTAGCTTCATCTTTCTCAATTTTTTGCCGAATAAATTCCATACCTTCGTCCTTCTTTTGCGCCTCAATAATTTCCTCACGAAGGGTAGGAATGAGAGCTAGATTATATAGCGAACCATAGGGAATGACTCGAAGACTCGGTTCACTAGAATCTGAAATTTCCGAGTTTTCCATAGAACAACCGGTAATATGATTGCATTGATCCTTGTGACTCAAAGCTTCGGCAACCACATTAGCTTTACCCGGATGATAATGGATTTCCAACTCATAATCCTTGATTAATTCCAACCATCTACGTTGCCTCATATTCAACTCTTGTTGGGTGAAGATATATTTGAGACTCTTATGATCGGTGTAAAGATTGACAAGATTTCCAAGTAGATAATGCCTCCAAGTTTTCAAAGCAAGGACAACCGAGGCTAGTTCCAAATCATGGGTAGGGTAGTGTTGTTCATGCTTGTGAAGTTGACGAGAAGCATAAGCAATGACACGACCTTCTTGCATTAGCACACATCCTAGACCGGTGCCGGATGCATCACAATACACGTCAAACGGCTTGGTGATGTCGGCTTGTGCTAACACCGGAGCGGATGTCAAATGCTTCTTCAGAGTTTGGAAGGCTTCTTCACATTCACGGCTCCATTTAAACTTAGCATCTTTCTCTAACAATTTTGTCATGGGCTTGGCTATGCTTGAAAAATTGGGGATGAATTTCCGATAATAGCCGGCAAGACCCAGAAAACTTCGAATTTGTCTCACCGACCTTGGGGATTTCCAAGTAAGCACTTCACCCACTTTACTTGGGTCAACGGCGACACCTTCCGCGGAAATAATGTGACCCAAGAAAGGAACTTGCTTCAACCAAAATTCACATTTGCTAAACTTGGCATACAATTGATGATCACGAAGCCGTTGGAGAACAATGCGAAGGTGTTCGGCATGTTCTTCTTCGGACTTCGAATAAATAAGAATGTCGTCAATGAAGACCACGACAAACTTATCCAACTCGGGCATGAATACCGAATTCATCAAGTACATAAAATGAGCCGGGGCATTTGTGAGCCCAAAAGACATGACGAGATACTCAAAGAGGCCATACCGCGTAGAGAATGCGGTTTTGGGAATATCTTTGGCTCGGATCTTGATTTGATGGTAACCGGATCGGAGATCAATCTTCGAGAAAACCTTAGCACCAACTAATTGATCAAAAAGAATATCAATCCGAGGGAGCGGGTATTTATTTTTGATAGTTACCGCATTGAGAGGGCGATAATCCACACATAGACGTAGCGTTTTGTCTTTCTTCTTCACAAAGAGAGCGGGACATCCCCACGGAGATGAACTAGGGCGAATATATCCTTTATCCATAAGCTCACCCAATTGTTCCTTCAAGATTGCTAACTCGTTGGGAGCCATTTTGTACGGCCTACGGGAAATTGGTGCCGTACCGGGTTGGAGCTCAATTTTAAACTCGACATCCCGATCGGGTGGCATGCCCGGTAAGTCATCCGGAAAAACATCGGGAAACTCACATACCACGGGAATATCCTCAATCCTTTTTCCCTCAAGATGATAGATTTTTGAAGTGGAGAATTTTGGATGGGACAATCGGAGAATAGATGAACCATGGAGTGGGGAGTTTAGGTGAACTTCACGGGAATCGATGTGCAAAACGGCTCTATGGAGTTTCATCCATCTCATACCTAGAATTATATCTATTCCTTGCCCACACAAAACTATGAGAGAAGAGGGGTATATTTTTCGTTCTAGGTTTAGTGGGACTTGCCTCAACTCTAGGTTTGTTTTTATTTTCCCACCGGGTGATGTGATGATATAGGGAATATCCAAAACGGTGGGGGTGAGTTGTAGGGTTTTTGCACATGCTTGACTAATGAAATCATGAGTTGCACCCGAATCAAAAAGAACCAAAGTGGAGTGGTTGTTGACCGAAAACATACCCGAAAGTACCGGTTCTCCCGCTTGAATCTCTTCGGCCGTGGTGTAGTTGACTCGGCCATTCTTAGCATTTGGAGTGGAGGATTGATTGCGATTCCCATTCCCATTATTCCCATTGCGGTTTTGATTGTTGTTGCCGCTTCCGGAACCATTGTTGTTGTTGTTGTTGTTGCCCGGGTTGCGTGTCGCACTACAAGAAAAAAGGCCTATTGCCACGGGGCACTTTGCAACCATAGATTTTTTATTGCAATAGGTAGGTGTTATTGCCACTGTTTTTATACATGGTTGCAATAGGTAGGTGTTACTGCCACAACAAATATACCGTTGCAATGGTGATACTTTATGTTGCAAGAGGTAGATCGATATTGCCACCATTTATAGAATTGTTGCGATAATTTGCTAATATTGCCACAAATTTGTTATCGTTGCAATGGTATATTTTTTTGGTTGCAACATGTGTGTATTATTGCCACAAAAGAGTAAATAGTTGCAAATGAAGTAAATTTATTGCCACCAATATGTACTTGTTGTATTAATCTTATTACTCGTTGCGAAAGTATCAGCCCATATTACAACGGAAAGGTTCTATTGCCACAAAACAAATACATTAATGTCACAAAGTATATTTTCGTTGCAATTCATTGTGTTGCAACAAAAAAAATAAGTTGCATATATAGAACGTGTAATAGGCCGTAACCATGCTATAGGGCCTTCACAGGCCCTATATTCTTACAGGCCATATAAGTAGCAACTGACCTTTTAGTTTATATTTATCTGTCCCAAACAATTCTTTTTTTTTTTTTGTTAGCAGGCTGATTGGTTGCACGACCACACAAAAGGCCCTTATATTTTTTTCTATACGAACACAATAATTCCTTTGTGGCTGGTAGCCCTGGCCTCCCACGTAATCCTACGTCATTGTATAAGGGCCATGAGACGCACACATTCAGCCCAATGTCCGGAGTCCATGAATTCGGACGCACGACTCAAGTTTCGACAAATCGATCGAAGCACACGCAGCACACGACGAGAGACGCGGCGGCTTCTCGGCGGCATCAGGCGACAACAATCCTTCTCATCGTGTGACCACGCCACAAACCTGGGTGCCGAGGTTAGACCGTGATCGTGGCATCAACCGGCACATTGGCAGCGCACACTCCACAAACTAGTATCGATCCTTGCCTGCGAAAGATCAATAATCCTGCTGCCATTGCTCCGTCGACCTGCCGGTTGCGGCGATGATCCATCTCCTGGCTTTAATCGTGGTGAGTCTATTATGCAATGTTCTGCCTTTCTAATAAAGTTCTCTAATCCAATTAGGATTTAATCCAACGCACTGTTTTAGTTGCCTTCCAGCAGATGTTTCTCATTCGCAATTATGTTCTTCTCTATCTCTGTTTTTATTCACGCTCATCCCCCTCCTGTCCGGTATATAAAACTGAGCATCTCTCTCTCTCTCTCTCTCTCAATCAATCAATCAAAACGCCCACACACAATCTAGGGGAGCTTCTACCTAAATCTGATGCTTCTTTTGTTTCATCCTCTCCGATTGTTTGCCAAACTGGGCACTGATTTCTTTTAAATCATGATTCTTTACATATTTAGCTGCTTGAGAGATATAAGCGTCCATGATGGTGTTATTTGTTTAGGCATCCAAGCTGATGTACTGACCCTGAACAGTTAGGAAAACCTTTCCTTTATTTGGTTTATAATCTAATTATTCCACGAAGACAGAGGGTAAAAAAAACACGTGTTATGTTCCATCAACAGATAAGAAACTTTGCGTGAGTAATTATCGTAGCATTGGCGTATGTCTAATATGTTGCAAGTTATCTTCAAGTGAAAAGTTAGATTTGTCCATGAGTTTTCCCCCTTTCCATATAGGAAGTAAAGTACAAAAATGTATTTACTAGAAATGTTTCTCTTTAACTCATAATCGGTGGAGGCCACATTGATGGGTTATCGGTTAAAGATTTACCGAATCTCCACTTCTATGCTTTGAAGTAGTAGATATTCATAGTAAATTTAATTGTACCAGATATCTACCTCTTTTATGTTACTTATTATATATGCTCATAAGTTTCTTATATATTAAAGTAATATTGCTTGCACGCATCATATTATTATGTGCAAAATCTGTTTTTCATGTAATACTATGTGTTATCTATTGAGACTATAAATGTAATCTGGAAAAATATTCATTAAAAACCTGTTTTTATTGTCTTGCTTGCGTATATGACCTCCATACAATGTATGATGTAGAAGACAAATCTTTTATTTGTACTGCTTATATTTTTTTGTATGATATATAATCCATGAGTTCACACACAATAAATTGATAATGCTTTCATCACTACTATAAACTTATCTATACTTTTATTACTTTTATTCTGCAGTAACGCGCAGGGTATCAGCTAGTTGTATCTAAACCCTCATCCGCCCTCCAAGGATTAAAAATATGAAGAAAGCATACCGGGGGCTCCCTTGGTGATCAAAGTCCAGATTGTAGAACATAGGTAAGAAGACAAAGTGACTTTATTATCTATCTACATAAATAAACACAGGTAGAATGATAGGCTAATACTTTTACTCTATCTGCATAAATAGACATTGTCCATTTTTTATTATAAAGATCATGCAGTTGTAAGCCTATATAATCCGTCAAAATAAAATTTAGTCATGTGTATCTCGAGATATGCTTGTAATTCTGCACACATTTTTTTCAACAACTAAGTATTATGAATCTCAGGCTAATTAATCTATATTTCCATTATTCAATCAAATTAGAAACTTTAGAGATGTGATCTGCTTTTGCTGGCTATTTGGTTGCAGGAAGCAATTGGTTTGTTATTTATTTCTAGCACCATGTCTGATAGGAGCTGGATGTTGTTGGATAAGAAGTCAGTTGAATGGCAGAGAGGATTGGAGTACTTCTTGAAAACTACATATAGAGGCAAGTCTCGTAATGGAACCGCACCGTGTCCATGTACAAGATGTCGTTGCTTGTCGTTCAGGAAACAATCCGAGGTTCAAAATCATTTGCTTTTCCGGGGTTTTGATTCAGATTTCATAAATGGTGAAGGTGAAGGTGATGGAGAATATTCAGATGAGGAAAATGATTGCAATGAAGGAACATGTGATTACAATTCTGGGAAAAAGCTGATTAAATCACTAATCCAAGGTGCTATACATGGAGAAATAATTAGTACCAGTAGTGAAGATCCAAATAAAAGCGAAGAGCCAAATCGAGTGCCAGGATATTCTTTAATTTGTTAAAAGAGGCAGACAAGGAGTTGTATCCAGGTTGCAAAGAAGCTACTAAAATATCGTTTATTGTGAGGTTGTTTCAGATAAAATGCATGTTTGGTATGAGCAACAAAGCATTAGAGGCGATACTTGCAGTTATTTGCCCTTCTCCTCCCCGATGGCCATTGTGTTCCAAATACTTTGCATGAAATTCGAAAGGTTATTCGTGATTTGGGCCTTGACTACCGGAAGATACATGCATGTGTCAATGATTGTATTTTATATCGAGGTGTATATAAGGAAATGACCAAGTGCCCAACTTGTGGTGAGTCTAGGTGGAAGGATAAAAAGTCGGATGGACATGAAGATGGTGAAGATGATGAGTCTAGCAGCGCTCCTAAAATAAAGAAGAAACAGTATCCACAAAAAATACTGAGGTATTTCCCCCTTATTCCACGATTGAAAAGGTTGTATATGAGAGCGAGCACATCAAAACTAATGGAGTGGCATCGAACGGGTCATCCAAAGATGGGAAAATGCGTCACCCTGTTGACTCTAAGGCATGGAAGCATGCGGATGAAAAATGGGATAAATTTGCATCCGATCCTCGGAATGTCGGGTTGGGTCTTGCATCCGATGGGTTTAATCCATTTGGGATGTTGAATGTTACATACACTACATGGCCTCGTGATCTTAATCCCTTACAATACCCCATTTCAGAAGATCCCTTTTTATTAGAGTTGTAATTTGTTTTCTATTGACTACTGTCACAGAAACTTAGTGAAACTAACTCGAGAAACCGTAAGCAACAAAAGACGTTGCACCTGATGGGTTCCAAAGGATATTCGCAGTTCAGCTATGAGAAAGTATTTATGCAATAAACATTTTGTTTTTAAAATTTTCTATTATAACTATTCATATAATGTTATGTCTATCTCGGAGAGACAAGGAAACCGGTGAAGAGCCGGGTAGTCCGAGTCTGTTCCGGATGACTCATATGAAGAATGGAACATGGTCAAACAAGGAATGTATGGACATCTATGTGAGTAAATACTATTTGTATTATTCATTAGTCAATTATGTTCATAACTGAGTAATTAATAAGTAACCTTAAATTATTGTTTTCTACTTAGGGTAATGCAATCCAAAAAATACAAGTTACAGAATATGAGGGAGATAGATTGTTGACAGAGGAAGAGGAAAACAATATTTTCCAACAGACGTACACGGAAACCACTAGAAGCAAAATGTCAAAACCTCCTGGTCTTGGATACATGGCGAAATATCCAACTCGAAGGCAGTTGATGGATGCTCAAAATGAAGAAAATGCCCGTGTTTCAGCTGAAGTCCAACAAAAAAATGTTGAACTGCAAGGCGAGGTTGAAAATCTAAAAGAACAACTTGCAAATGAGGCTGCTGAAAGAGATAGAATTATACAAGAAAGGACACTGCAGATTCAAGAACAAGAGAAAGAAGCAAGGGAAGAACTTAGGAAACAACTCATTGCAGAGATGGCCTCCTTATTAGCAAAACAGAAGGAAGACATATCCCAAAAGGTAATAAATATGAAAACATAAGTCCTTCTTGTTTATTTTGTACATTCAACGGGAGCAAAATTATTTAATATTTGTTTTCTATTCATAGGATGACATGGAAAACACTGTCCCAATAGTAGCAAATGTTCGCAAGACTGGAACTTCCAAAGTTAATAAACAAAAATCCAATGTGAATGCGGCAGCAACTTATATTTCTCCACATCAACCGAGGAGTGCTGCACTTAAAAATCGTGTTCGGCCAAGGGTAAGTATGAATTGCAATACTCAACATGCAGTGTGATCAAAGGTCTATAACTAATATATTTTGTTCTCACTAAAGTGGTACTTATATTTGTTTCACATATTTTCTGCTATCTACACTAATGGATACACAACATTGCTATTTTTAAATTATGTTGAACTTCAAAGTGTCGATTAATTCAGTATCCTTAGAAATTGACATTTGTATTTTGTAATTATCATATATGGAATTGTGGTGTACTTTCCTGATTCATTTTTGGTGTTGTACTTTCCCTAGGGCTGACCACTATTATGAAACAATTACTGTCCTTGGAAACATAGTTAGATTGAAAAGTTATAAAATTATGTGTTCTACTTTCTTGATTTTATAATACGGACCACTATTGTGAAATGTAACCTATCCTCTAGATTAGCATCTTGTATTGATACCTACTACTGCTACTACTACCGGAGAAAAGTCATATAGTTGTTTTTCACATCAAATAGTACCAATCATTCATGCATTTTAAATCTAAATGTTTGATGTTGCTCATTGTACAAGTAAAATCACTTCCATAGCATCAAATATACAATATTTAATGTGTATTCTTTTATTTACCAGGAGGATGAAACCTGAGTGAAGTGCTAATGAACATGAAACCATGTCAAGAACTACATTCATGGAGGATGGATGATCTGTTGCAAGCTCCCACATAAGCTATTAGTTTTATATTCGAACTTAGCATTATGATATTTTAGATTCAGAATATACTTTGTTGCTGTGTATTGAACTTTTGTACTATAACAGTGGTTTGTTTCAAGTAATGGCAAATTGATTATTCTATGTTGTGATGATCGAGGTAATTTGTATCTTTTCTATATAATTCATTTGAAATCACCATTTGTTAATGATTTTTTAGGATTCCTATTTATGGAAATGGAGCAATTCTATTTCGTTGACATATTACTATATGCCACAACATGTAATTTGTTGCAACAATATTACTTGCCACTAAGAATTTAGGGTAGCAATAAGATATATTGCCACAAAAGATTGTGCGTGGCAACATAACCTGTTGCAACCAAACAATACATGTGGCAATACAATCTGCTCCAACCAAGCTACATCTGTGGCATTACAACCTATTGCCACCAAACAATATATGTGGTAATAGAGCATGCTACAACCAAGCCATATACGTGGCAATATAACTTGTTGCCACCAAACATTATGAGTAGCGAGATAGCATGTGGCAACGAAATACTACACGTGGTGATAAGTGTCATTGCCACTAAATAAATTTCCTAGCAAAAGAGTTGTATTGCAACATTGTTGTTTGGTTGCAAATACACCCTAATGCAATGACGAACGATGTGGCAATATAAAGTATTGCCACATGATTTCTCGTTGCGTTTAAAGTTGATCACAACGTTTTGCTTCGTTGCAATAACCTCGTGTATTGCAACCAACAAAAAAATTGTTGCAGAAGCCTTTCGCCACGCTACTACTTGCCACGACAGCCCACGAAATGAGTTTCGTGGCTGTAGTCATGTATTGCAACCAAAATGGCCCTATTGCCACTAAATTTCACCATGGCAATAGGCCTTTTTTCTTGTAGTGTCGGGACACGGCAATCCTTTGCGAAATGACCCGGACGTCCACAATTAAAGCACGGACCTTGCGGACCGGGCCTAGCACCTTGGTATTGCTGCTGTGGAGGGCGGAACGAAGTGGTGTGCTGCTGATTTCCACCATGAGAGTGGTGGTGTTGCTGCGGCACGAATTGGCGTGATCCCCCGTCGGCGGCAATGCGGCCCGATACTTCGTCCGGATGGGGAAGTGATTGATGAGGACATCAACGACGTACATACGACGACGAACGACGACGAACGAACGACGACGAACAACGACGCCCCACTCCAAGCCGGTGCGCCTCCCCAAGCCGCGCCCCTCTAGTGGGCCGTCAAGATGGAAGCCCTATCATCAAGACGACGTATTCCGGTCCGATTACTCGGGCCCGTGCAAGAGAATTGAGCTTCGTCATACTGTTAAAGAACTTTGGGCCAGAAGACTAGAGGATGGGCCAACAAGAGGCCCATATGGGAGACTAGGGTTGGGCACCGGCCGCGCTACAGTACCCACGGGTACTGTTCACGCGCCGCCCCCTCCCCCCTATTTAGATAGAGACTCTCTTTTATTTCAGACTTGAGTTTTGTTTTAGTATTAGCCTAGCTATACATTCCGTCCCTTCGACGTTGAATTCAGAACTCCACCTTCGTGCAATACATCAGATTGCTCGCCTCTTATTCTTGCTTGTTCTTCGATTGCTTGCAAGGATTGATCCTCGTGATCAGGTTGAATTTGTTTAACCGCAGGTTCAATAACCATCGGAAGTTGGTTCAGCGATTGCATTGGCGCTTCGGGCTTGCTCGTCGTAGTCGGATCGTGAGGGTCAACGTCCACCAATCGAAATTATCTACACTCACCGAAAGATCGGGCACTCTACACCTATCAAGTGGTATCAGATTTCCAGTGTTTCTCGGTGAGTTTATCCAAGCCACATAAACCACAAACTACAAAAAAAATTGACCCCAGTACGGTTTTGAGCCTTGCACTTTCGTTCAATAATTTGCGTTGTTGAGTTTTTGTGCTTTCGCTTTTGATCGTTGCTGGTACATCGTGTTTTCATCGTCTTCCGCCGCCGCTCATCCCACCGTTTTCCGCTTGAGTCCTGCCGTCGCGCCCACCATCAGATCACGCCGCCGCCGTTGTCATATTGTGTTTTCCTTTCGCCAAGTTTTTTTTCCTCTGCGTCCAAGAGTCCTACTCCGGTTCTATCGTCGTGTTTTTCCTTTGCAGGAGTCCGTTTCGTCTTTCCTTCGGTCGCACGTTGCCAAGGCGAGCACGTGAGTTGTGTTGGTCGTTTTTCTTCCGTCACCGTGAGTCCGTTTCGTCTTTCCTTCGATCGCGTATTGCTTCGGCCGTTTAAGCCGAGTCGGTTTCGTCTTTTGGTGTCCCACAATCGTGGTCGATTTGGTCGCGTTTGGTTCGGCCGCGTGGTCGTTCTTCCTCCAACGCCGAGAGTCCGACTTGTGTTCACGGTCGCTTTCTTCTTTTGTTTCCCTCGCCGAGTCTTGCCCCGTCTCACGAAGTTAAGAGCAGTCGCACAACAACAAGTTTCGGCCTTACTCTAGAGAGAGAGAGAGAGAGAGTATCTTTTAATTACCGTTTTACCCCTGCTCTCTCCGGAAAAAGTGTGTGTGGTGACTTGGTCATTTTGTTCCTCTTGTTCATATAATCAGTTTTTGAGGTTCGCCCCGTGAAAAAAAAAAAAAAAAAAAAAACAACTGCAAAACAGGGAAAACAGAAAAAAAAAAAAACAAAAAAATTGAAAACAAAAAAGGGGTGAGCCGAGGTTCCAAGAGTCGCCACACTCCTTTTCCGTTTCAGCCTCGTCGGTTCTTTTGCGTGGTACTCTCCTTTCTTGTTTTCCTTCGTCGACCTTTGTTTTCTCCTCTTTCTTTTCACTTCACCTTTTCGTCTACACTTGTGCCGGCAGCAATCATTTTGCGTTTAGCACCATTATTCAGCTTTGCAATTATTGATTGACTTGTGCTAACCCTTGAATTGAGTGCAGCCTCCTAGCTCCACAAATTTTCTACTACGAGCAGGTATCGTTTCACCAGGCAATCGCTCCTCCAATCTTCCACCGGTTTTACCTGTGGTTGCAGTTCACTTGCGCGCTTGGTAAGAACGAGTAAGAGTTTGATAACAGCTTTCTGATTGAGGCTTTTCATCCACCATTAAACCTCTCGTCGTAGGCTATTTTTGTGGTTGTTTGGTTTTTGCTTGTGTTGCTATGACAGAACCAGGCTCGAAGTCGGAGGCGCCCTCCATCCAGGATGTCCAGGTGCAGGTTGATGGCCTCACGAGTGACATGAAGCTGATGCACGAGCGACTTGATTCGACGATCCAGTCGTCGAATGCACGTTTTGATCAGCTCGACCTCGCTGATACGGCTGCCCACACTACACTCGAGACGATTTTGACACGTCTTGAGACCATGACGACGCAGCTTAGGACAGTGACGACGCAGCTCGCGGAGTTACAGACTACACGTGACTACGGCGCCGACACCGAGCAGGACGACGACAATCGTCGCGGTCGTGCTCGTAGGGTACGTATTCCTCCTAATGATTCCTTTGCCAGAATTAAATTTAAGATTCCTACTTTTAATGGCAAATATGATCCTGCTGCTTATCTTGATTGGGAATTAGAAGTTGAACAAAAGTTTGCATGCCATGATATTCCTGCTAATTTACAAGTTAAGGCTGCTATTAGTGAGTTTACTGAGTTTGCTTTAATTTGGTGGCGTGAGTATACACAAAAATATCCTGATAATATTCCAGCCACTTGGGCAGAGTTAAAAACAGCCATGCGTCACCGTTTTGTCCCATCATATTTTGCTAGAGATTTGCTTAATCAAATGCAGCGTTTTCAACAAGGTTCGCTTTCCGTAGAGGATTATTATCAAGCTTTGCAAAAGGGTATGATTCGCTGTGGTTTAGTTGAACAGGAGGATGCTGCTATGGCTCGTTTTAGGGGTGGGTTAAATCGTGAAATTCAGGACATTCTTGATTATAAGGATTACAATGATATGACCACCTTATTTGAATATGCTTGTAAAGCTGAACGTGAAGTGCAGGGACGACGATCTTCGTCAAGAACTAACACTTTTGCAGGGTCCAAGACGCACACTTCAGCCCCACGGTCGGCGCCTCCTTCTTCCACATCGCGCGACCACACGTCGTCGACCACGGTGCCATCCACAACAGCGCGCGACCACTCTTCGTCGTCCAAGTCTAGCGCGCCGCCGGCAAAGCCTGCCTCGACCACGCCTTCTTCGTCGTCCTGGACGAGCTCGTGACATTCAGTGTCACCGCTGCAAAGGGTTTGGCCATGTTTTTCGTGATTGTCCAAATAAGCGAACAATGCTGATTCGTGATGATGGTGAGTATTCTTCCGCTAGTGATTCCGAAGATGTTCCACATTCTCTTGTTGCTAACCATGCAGATAATGCGGAGCTTCATGTCGACTCTAGTGCCGCCGACAGGTATGCAAATCTTGTTGTGCAGCGTGTTCTTAGTACACAGGTCGTTCAGGATGAGAAGAACCAGCGCCACAACATTTTTCATATCAAAGGCGTTGTGCAAGAAAGAGCGATTCGCATAATCATTGACGGTGGCAGTTGCAACAATTTGGCTAGTCTAACATTGGTGGAGCAGTTGGCATTGCCAACAAGGAAGCATCCACATCCCTATCACGTTCGGTGGCTGAATGATGGCGGTAAAATAAAGGTAACGCGCTCGGTACGTGTTCCTTTCTCTCTTGGTGCCTATTCTGATTTTGTGGATTGTGATGTTGTTCCAATGGAAGCATGCTCTTTGTTGCTTGGTCGTCCTTGGCAATATGATGTTGATAGTCTTCACCATGGTCGTTCCAATTATTATTCTTTCATGTTTAAGGGTCAGAAAATTGTTATTCATCCTATGACACCTGAACAAGTTTTAAAAGATGATATGGCTAGAGCGGCAAAAGCTGCAAAATTGCTTAAATCACCTCCTATTGCACCTGTTCAACCTGAGATTAAATTGAGTAATCCTATCTTGCTTGCTACACGTGCTGATTTTGATGAGTTACATGATGCTAATCTGCCTTGCTATGCGCTTGTTTGCTCTCGTATGCTTGTTTCACTAGATGAGGCGCCTATGTTGCATATTCCTCCTGCTGTTGCTAACCTTTTGCAGGACTATAAAGATGTGTTTCCCGCTGAATTGCCACCAGGACTTCCTCCAATTCGTGGCATAGAACATCAAATTGATCTCATTCCAGGCGCACAGCTCCCTAATCGCGCTCCGTACCGTACAAATCCTGAAGAGACGAAAGAAATTCAGCGTCAAGTGCAAGCATTGCTTGACAAAGGTTACATTCGTGAGTCTCTTAGTCCTTGTTCGGTTCCTGTTTTGCTTGTCCCTAAAAAGGATGGTTCATGGCGTATGTGTGTAGATTGTCGCGCAATTAACAATATTACAATTCGTTATCGATATCCTATACCACGCCTTGATGATATGCTTGATGAACTTAGTGGTGCCACAATTTTCTCTAAGGTTGATTTGCGTAGTGGTTACCATCAGATTAGAATGAAATTAGGAGATGAATGGAAAACGGCTTTTAAAACTAAATTTGGCTTGTATGAATGGTTGGTTATGCCGTTTGGTTTGTCTAATGCTCCTAGCACTTTCATGCGCTTAATGAATGAAGTTCTTAGACCTTTCATTGGAATCTTTGTTGTTGTCTACTTTGATGATATTCTTATATACAGCAAATCCATGAATGAGCATTTAGATCACTTGCGTGCTGTTTTTGATGCTTTGCGTGCTGCTCACTTGTTTGGTAACATGGAAAAATGCACTTTTTGCACGCAACGTGTTTCGTTTCTTGGATATGTTGTCACTTCGCAGGGAATTGAGGTAGATGGCAACAAGGTGGACGCCATACAAAGTTGGCCTCAACCGACGACGGTTACACAGGTTCGCAGTTTTCTTGGTCTTGCAGGTTTCTATCGTCGTTTTGTGAAGGATTTTAGCACCATCGCTGCACCGTTGCACGAGTTGACCAAGAAGGGTGCGCCATTTGAGTGGGGTGCACCACAAGAATTTGCCTTCACCACTTTAAAGGAACGGTTAACCCATGCTCCTCTCTTGCAATTGCCTAATTTTGATAAAGTGTTTGAATTGGAATGTGATGCTAGTGGAATTGGTTTGGGTGCTGTTTTGTTGCAAGATCATAAACCCATTGCTTATTTTAGTGAGAAGTTAAGTGGTGCTGCTCTTAAATATTCCACTTATGATAAAGAACTTTATGCTTTAGTGAGAACTTTGCAAACATGGCAGCATTATTTATGGCCTCGCGAGTTTATTATTCATTCTGATCATGAGGCTTTGAAACATATTAGAACCCAAACTAATCTGAACCGTCGTCATGCTAAATGGGTTGAATTCATTGAATCTTTTCCGTACATCATTAAACATAAAAACGGGAAGGAAAATGTGATTGCTGATGCTTTGTCTCGTCGTTATACGATGCTGTCCCAACTAGACTTTAAAATTTTTGGTTTGCAAGCTTTGAAAGATCAATATGTGAATGATGCTGATTTTCATGATATTATGGTGCATTGTAAGGATGGCAAACCTTGGGGCAAATTTCATATGCAGGATGGGTTCCTGTTTCGTGCTAACAAGCTGTGTATTCCAGTTGGTTCGGTTCGTCTTTTGTTGTTGCAGGAGGCGCATGGAGGTGGTCTTATGGGTCACTTTGGCGTTTTCAAGACACATGAGGTGTTGGCTGACCACTTCTTTTGGCCACGGATGCGCCGTGATGTTGAGCGCCTTGTTGCACGCTGTACTACATGTCAGAAGGCTAAGTCTCGTTTGGGTAATCATGGTTTGTATATGCCCTTGCCAGTCCCCTCTTCTCCTTGGCATGATATTTCGATGGATTTTGTTTTGGGATTGCCTAGAACTAAGAAGGGGAGGGACAGTATTTTTGTGGTTGTTGATCGCTTCTCTAAAATGGCTCACTTTATACCATGTCATAAAACTGATGATGCCTCCAATATTGCTGCATTGTTCTTTAGCGAGATTGTTAGATTGCATGGAATTCCTAAAACAATTGTCTCTGATCGTGATGCTAAGTTTCTTAGTCATTTTTGGCGTTCTCTTTGGAATAAACTAGGAACTAAGCTGCTGTTTAGTACTACTTGTCATCCTCAAACTGATGGGCAAACTGAGGTAGTAAATAGAACTTTGTCTCGCTATGCTTAGAGCTGTTCTTGATAAAAATTTGAGACGTTGGGAAGATTGTTTACCTCATGTTGAATTTGCTTATAATCGTGCTACACATTCTACCACCAAGATGTGTCCTTTTGAGGTTGTTTATGGCTATGTTCCTAGGGCACCTATTGATTTGTTTGCTATTGATGCTGAAGATGAACCAAATGTTGATGCTCTTGCTCATATTGATCACATGAAACAATTGCATGAAGAAACCCAACAGAACATTGCTGTTGCTAATAAAAAGTATCAAGTTGCTGGTAGTAAAGGTCGAAAACATGTTTCTTTTGAACCTGGTGATTTGGTTTGGTTGCACTTGCGTAAAGATAGATTTCCAACTTTGCGTCGTTCTAAATTGATGCCTCGTGCTGCTGGTCCTTTTAAAGTGCTAACCAAGATTAACGATAATGCTTATGTTCTTGACTTGCCCATGGAGTTTGGTGTTTCCACGAGTTTTAATGTTGCAGATTTGAAACCATACTTGGGCGAGGATGATGAGTTGCCGTCGAGGACGACTTCACTTCAAGAAGGGGAGGATGATGAGGACATCAACGACGTACATACGACGACGAACGACGACGAACGAACGACGACGAACAACGACGCCCCACTCCAAGCCGGTGCGCCTCCCCAAGCCGCGCCCCCTCTAGTGGGCCGTCAAGATGGAAGCCCTATCATCAAGACGACGTATTCCGGTCCGATTACTCGGGCCCGTGCAAGAGAATTGAGCTTCGTCATACTGTTAAAGAACTTTGGGCCGGAAGACTAGAGGATGGGCCAACAAGAGGCCCATATGGGAGACTAGGGTTGGGCACCGGCCGCGCTACGGTACCCACGGGTACTGTTCACGCGCCGCCCCCTCCCCCCTATTTAGATAGAGACTCTCTTTTATTTCAGACTTGAGTTTTGTTTTAGTATTAGCCTAGCTATACATTCCGTCCCTTCGACGTTGAATTCAGAACTCCACCTTCGTGCAATACATCAGATTGCTCGCCTCTTATTCTTGCTTGTTCTTCGATTGCTTGCAAGGATTGATCCTCGTGATCAGGTTGAATTTGTTTAACCGCAGGTTCAATAACCATCGGAAGTTGGTTCAGCGATTGCATTGGCGCTTCGGGCTTGCTCGTCGTAGTCGGATCGTGAGGGTCAACGTCCACCAATCGAAATTATCTACACTCACCGAAAGATCGGGCGCTCTACACCTATCGGTGATAGCTAGCTTGTACTTGGGCGGAGCGGAGCCGGATGGATTTCCCACGGCACGCTTCCTCTTCTTGTCCTCTTGGTGAGCACGGATAGCATCTTCTTGCACAATTGCGGCACTCATCAAGTCATTGAACGTGCCGGTAGTGACTTGAGCCAAGCGATCTTGTAACTTTGGGCTTAGCCCCGAGCGAAAGCAATCCTTCTTCTTGTCATCCGTGTCGGCATGATAGGATGCATATTGGGCCAAGTAGTTGAACTTCCGTGCATACTCTTGCACGGTTCCGTACCTTGCTTCAAACCGAGAAACTCTTGCAACTTGCGCTTCATGAGACCGGCGGGAATGTGATGCGCGCGAAACGCGGTGCAAAAGTCCGGCCAGTTCACTTGAGTACCGGCGGGAAGTGCGGCGGTGAAACTTGCCCACCATGCACTAGCGGAGCCACGAAGTTGTTGAGCGGCAAAGAGAACCTTTTGCTCCGATGTGCAATTGAGGAGAGCAAACTTCGACTCAATGATGCGGAGGAAATTATCCGCCTCCAACGGATCGGTAGTAGCTTCACCAAACTTGGGCGGTTGAGTGGCCCAAAAGTCGGCATAGGTGGAATTCCTCGGCCCTTGGGGTGGCGGTCCTTGGCCTTGTCCTTGATTGGTTTGGCTTGCAAAGAACAAGCGGAACATCTCGTTTTGGTTGGACACGAGTTGTTCCAACGGCGTGAGAGGTGGAGGGTTAGGGAGTTGTTCTTCCCTCGCACCATGACCACTTCCGGAAGCTTCACCACGGCGGGTATTCACCATCTGTCACACATGAAAAATTTTCTCACGTTAGCTCATTAGACCAAGAGCTAAAATAGCAAGAAAATATGACATTGGGCATAAGGGACCAAAAATTTCAGATTGCATGTACGAAGAAAATATTGATGAAATAAGCATAATGCATTGGCAACACACATATTCCATAGATTCTAACATAGTAGCAACATGATAGAAATTTTTGATACACGGGAAACCACGAATCCGATACAACACGGTCTTAGGTTACATCACATGTGACCCACAAACAAACACAATCTCGGAGAGCTTAATTAACAACACGCGGATCGTTTCCAACACGGTTACATGCCTCACGAGATTACAAATCCTACACACATAGAGCTACGACCACCGGTCGTGACAACTACTCGTCGTCATCGCCGTAGTAGTCGGCGTCATCCCTCATGGGAGAGGGTGGTGCTCCGTCCTCGACGTCGGAAGCATCCTCGCCATCACTCATCTCCACATCCTCCTCGGGTGGGATGATCTCAAGTGGCTCGGGAGGTCCGCCATTAAGGATGGCGTGCAGGGCGTTGTTGGCGGCTTGGAGATGCTCAATGGTAGCGTTGTTATGCGCTATGGTCGCTCGGGCGTTACGGAGGTCTCCCTCCAAGGCATCCCTAGCGCCCCGAGTCTCCGGGAGAGTAACCTCCAACTCATCCTTCTCCTCGAGAAGGGCATCCACCTGGCCGGAGAGGACGTAGTTCTCCTCATTCGCGGCGGTGAGCTGGGCATCACGCTCATCGAGCGTGGCCTGCAGAGCGGCGGCTCCATCGCCCTCAAGGGCAAGGTGGGCGTCGTGGAGCTGCTCGAAGAAGTTCCAACGCTCCGTCTCGCTATACTCGAGCTGCGTACGGAGGGTATCCACCTCGGTAGTGCGCTCGGCCAGCTCGGCGGTGCGGGCAGCAAGCTCGGCGGCGCGAGCGGCGAGCTCGGCGTCGCGGGTGGTAAGCTCGGCGTCGCGGGTGGGGAGGGTGGCCTGCAGGGCAGCACGCTCCTGCTCCAGCTCGAGCACCCGCCTCGCGAGGTTCTCACGGTCCAACATGAGCTTGCCGGGGGCCATCTGTCGGAGAATTTTGAAACACAAGTCAAAACTCAATATCCAACAACAAAACATGCTAAATAAGTAGAGCATGAACGATGGAATGGCACCAACTTAGCAAAAGAATGCAACAAAACTTTTCGCACAATCCTAACACGGTTCCAGATTTTTGGTCAGAATTGACACGCTACAGAAACTTGATAATTACCCCTGTTTCTGGGCTGAATCAAACTTTTATTTTGTTACGAAAGTTTTAGACAATTTCTTAAGCTTTCCAACGCATCCTAGAACAGCTCAATCCGACTTGTCGTTTAAAAGTTATGCACGATCTACGACAGGGACAGAACCGGAGCACATTTTGGAATTCCAGAACAGCTCTCTGTAATGGGCAATTCTAGCTAGGTTCCAGATTTTTGTAAGACCTGAGACTAGAATATCGTTGCAGCGCATAATACAAGCTTTCCAGAAAGTCCTTATTTGCCTTATTTGGATAAGGAGTTTCAAAGTCATGCTCATTTTCGTGAAAGTCAAGAAATCTGCCGTGTTTTGCCACGTTTTAGTGTTTCGGTTTTCCACCTTTTGTGAGAGTTAGGCTAGGTGATCCCATTTTTGTGATTGTTTCATTTAGATGAATTCACATGCATATGTTAGACATGATGCGATGACATGCAAGTATGATGGATGCTCAATATGTCGTTTCGTACGTCCTCACAAAATTAAAGACCGCGCCCGCCGATACGAGTATCGGACAAGCGCATCGGTGGCACACACACCTCTCACACGATACTACACAAACTAAGGCGTTGTTATGTACCTGCAAGAGATGGATTCCAGAAACATTACATCAAATTCAAAAGAAACAAGCCAAAAATAAATCCATGTCACCTCGCCTCACATGGAGAGCTCTCGAATAAGAGTGTATTCGAGTCACACCAATAATATCATGCGAAAATTGACAACACTCAATCACATACCTTTGCTCAAGCCATAGTTGCAAAATATTTAAACAATCATAACACGGGGTTAGTTTTGCCACCATTCTATATAGTCCTTATATTGGCCTTTCTCTCTAGACTCGTACCTCACCGTGACTCAAAACCGGGTTTTAAGATTTTTAGAATGAGTGTTAACGTGACGCAAATCCCAAGTCGGCTCGATACCACGTGTCACACCCCTATCCCGAAAGATAGTTAAGTGTGGTACGGATCGCCTTGGGAGATGATTGACGAAGCAACCATACATAGCATCACATTAACAAACATCCACGGCTTACAAGTTTTACATAATCAAGTCTTGATTACAACATAGAGTTCGACTAAAAGATACATTAGGTTCGAAATTAAGTCTTACATAACCATGATCTTTGTTCGAATTTAAAGTGCGGAAGCGAAATACATAACTCGACGTTACATAGATAACTTAAATGAACCATGCCGGCCTAGGCCATGGCTCACTCATCGTGGGTCGGAGAGCTAGGGACCCATTCAATGGTCCACTCTTTGGGCTCTTCTCCATCCCAAACCACCTTACCACAACAATCACAAAACCCGGCTTGCGGGAAACCTGTAAATCAACATGTAGTGGCAAAGCCTGAGTATCTAACATACTCCGCAAGTCTTACCCGTCAAATTGGCCATCTAAGACCGACTCCTAGATGCATGGGGCTTGACCGGTTTAACTTGGCCTTTTGCATAAATAGCACCTATGCTAATTAGGTTAGCAAATTTATTACTTAGCCAAATTAATAGGGTTGTTGCATAAAAGAAACTTTAGTGAGCATACTAGCAAGACAAGAGTTTGCAATACAAATTTGTAGCAATATGAAGCAGCAAGCCATTCATCCTCCTTTCTTTACTACACATTGCGAACTGCTCGAATCAAGTGGTACTCATTAACCGAGAGGAAACGGCGATAATTATCGAATTATTAATCCTGCAGGAAAAAGACCCAAATGCACGACATACGCATCATTTAAGAACACGTATGGCCACCGTTCGCGAGTTCATCATAAAGTAAATCACGGGGCCACCGACCCCGAGTACACGTCCCCCTTGCGACCGTTCAACAACGCGCCCAAGGCTTAACCCATGTACTCTCCAACGGTCCTCAACCCGTGCAACCACCATGCCAAACACATCACCTCCGGGTCGGTGAGATATCCGGCTCACTTTACAACTTGCAAGCTACATAGGTTTACCAATCCCCATAAGAAAGGTATGCAAGTGGTACACAACTCAAACTTGTTCGCGGAGCCACAATGGGGTGTTCGCAATTTTTAACCAAATCCATCAGGTTCAAGTTTAATCATAACCATAGGTGAGATTCCCCATTCTATCGTTGACTCCATAAACCGAGCATAGCATTTCTATCGGAGGTATGACACATACTCTACATAGGACATATAGGGATTTATGCACGTGGATTTCCAAGCAATTCCTAGAACTTAAATGCACATTTATCATCCTTAAAATAGTGATTAAAAAGAAGACATTTCAAAATAATAGGAATGCGCCGGGGCTTGCCTTGCGAGTGATCGAAGTTAGTACTAGCTTCACAAGCGTTGAGCGTGGCAATAGCTTCTTCCGGCGGAATCAATTCGGCGTCGTCACCTAAGGAATGAAATGCAATGCATAAGTCACATGAATACAAGGTCGATGATGAGAGTAATGCATGTGTGCCGTTTTTGTAAAGATGCATATGAATACATTAATCAAAAAGTCCTTGTTTGCTCAAACCCTAACAATCATAACATGTCTCTTGTTTCCTTTTAGGGGGGGTCCAAATACATGGCAAGCATAATTATACTAACACAACGAGTAATGACTTGATTTCATAGACATGAGTGCTGTGGTTATTGCAGGTTTAGCAATGACATTTTAGCAACTTTCTATAATACAAAACGGAGAAACCTAGGCTTATGTGTTTTAGCATCACATGCTATGACGATTTCCTTTTAAGATAAGAATTCGATCTCAAAATTCATACCTACGTGAAATACATGAAACCTTTTGACTAAACCTGCCATGAGGTGCTAGGGGACATGGTGAACAGTGAAAATTACATAACCATGCAGAGACATAATTTTTAGAACCATAAACTAATTACACATGTGCTGAAAATAGCTTTTTAGGAATTTAGATCTAGGGTTTGTCAAATTAATTATTTAACATGCTCAAACATTAACATGGACTTTTCTACACATGCACAGTACCAGGAGGGAATTAATTTCCAAGTTTCATGCAAAAATAATTTACACAGATTTAATTAAGAATTAAATACAGAGAATGCAAGAAATGCAATAACTTGAAAAATATGAGATGAAATGCAGATCTTCCAGTTCCAAAAATTCATGTATGCCTGGGTGAATATTTTGGCCAAGTGGCATTTAATTTAGATTTATAGTTTTAAAGTAGCCTAGTTAAGTTTTCAGGGGTTGACTTTTGTCATTTTTGTAAAAATATGAAAATGACCAGATCTGATGAGTTCATGTTGCTTTTATGAAAGTACAGGTCTTCTAGTTTCCAGAACATTTTAGTTTGAAATTTTTGGACGATTCAAACGCGAGATATGGATTTTTCAAACTTGAATAAAGTTCGGATGTATTTACGGATTTGCCACGAGGTCAATTTTTAAATGGGGCCGGGCCCGTGCGGGCTGGGCCTCGCCGGAGGCGGCCCGAGCTCGCCGGCGTTCACGCTGTGGGGCGCTGTAGCGGCCCGGAGAGGGTGGAAGGGGGTCTAGCGACGCTGCGCGGGGTGGGGAACACGAACGTGGCGACGAGGGGCCCGCGCGACGGCCGGAGCGCCGGCGGCCACGGTGCGGCGGCAGGGCGGCACTTCGGCGGCGTCGTGCGCCGTGCACGAGGGATGAGAGGAGGTGGGACCTTGGGCAAAAGCTCCGCCTCACCTTGGCGAACGACGGCGTTGGCGTGGGCGGCGATGAAAGGGACCGGAGGTGGGGGCTCGACGGAGACCGGTGGTGGCGACGGCGGCGGCGGCTCAAATCTCTCCCAAATTCGCGATCGCGGCTGCACGAGAGAGAGCCGGAGCGGGAGGGGGTTAGCAGGGGTGCCTGCGCACGTGTTTGGAGGGAGGGTGGAGTCTTGCCCGGACGGGGAAGCTTGCGGCGGCGACAATGGCGGCGGCGGCTCCCAACTTCTCTTGCTGCGCTCGGGAGTGTGGAGAACAGGTTGGGGCGACGGTGTGGGGAGCTGGACAGAGAGGTGGGGGAGTTGTTTGTGAGGCAGGAGGAGCGTTTAACCTTTGTTTAGAGGGGGCGGCGAGAGGGTGGCGCAGGCGGCCGGGCGGCGCCATTTACTCCGGCGCTCGCTCGATTGGGCGCCGGGTACAGGTGGTTGGGGGGCACGTTGGGGTGTGGGGAGTGATGGGACGGGGCGGGAGCAGGCGCGCGCGTGCCGGGGCAGGCGCGGGAGGCGGCGGACCGGCAGGCATGGCGCCATTGCCCGGCGGTCACCGTAGCTCGAGGTCAAGGTTTGAATTTGAATCTACAGTTTGGTATTTTGACTAAAATTCATACTTCTGTTGCTCCAAAATTACAAGTAAAAATATGCAGAGCTTCAGCACGAAATGCTTTAATTTTCAACCTTTAGTTTGAAGTTCCAAAAGTGTTTCAAAAAATTCATACAAAATTTACAAACAACAGTGTTTCAGATTTGAATTTGAATTTTTGGGCAATCAAAACTTTGTTCAAAAATTTTGTAAAAATGTTGTAAATCCATCTTTTGACATGAGCAATCTAGTGGTGCAAAAATATGTGGGTAGTACTTTTATAATTTTTGCATTTCTCTTATGGGTTGGGTTAGGGCTAGGGTTAGTTTAGGTTTTCCCTTTTCTCTTTTTTTTGTTTTTCTTCTTTTCCTTTGGGTGATTATCATTAGTGCTTGATTAGTGATGTGATTAGGCTAGTAATTACGTACTTAACCTTAATCGTGACACGGGATGTCACGATCTACGTCGCGAGCGGCGTCACGCTGGGCTGTAACCGTGACCAACTCGCTCGTCCGGGGCGATCGACAT